>JAENPR010001732.1:0-117468 GCA_018135685.1 Themeda triandra | reverse complement strand
TGCGTATTCACCTTGGTCATAACATGTTCTATGGACATATTCCGGTCACCATCACTGATCTTAGAGGACTTCAGTACTTGAATTTAGCAGATAACAATATATCAGGGAGTAATTCCACCATCTTTGTCAAATTTAACAGGAATGACTCTAGAAGCAGGTCAGTCAGGGCCTAGCGACGATTCATACCCAAATTTGGCGTTTGATGAGTCGCAAGATATATTTTCCCTTGTGATGAAGCATGAAGTACTCAAGTATGGATCACTTAGGGTAGTCGATTTGGTTGGAATCGACTTATCGCTGAACCACTTAACTGGTGGAATCCCTGATGAAATAGCTTCTCTTGGTTTGTTGTTGAGTTTAAACTTGTCAGGGAATCGCTTGAGTGGAAAAATCCCAGAGAGTATTGGATCTATGAAATCAATGGAATCACTCGATCTCTCCAGGAACAACCTTTCCGGTCTCATCCCACCAAGCTTGTCAGATTTGACCTATTTAAGTTACCTAGACTTGTCATATAACAATCTTACAGGAATGGTCCCATCAGGTCGTCAACTTGACACCCTTTACACAAAACCCTTCCATGTACTATGGAAACAATGGTCTTTGTGGTCCTCCGCTTCCAGGAAGTGCACAGGGAGCAATGACGATGCAACAGAGCATCATGGAGATCAACAAGAAAATGCAATGGATTCTGATCCGGCGTTCTTTTACTATGGACTTGGGTCAGGGTTTGTCATTGGCCTTTGGGTTGTGCTCTGTGCTCTGCTATTCATGAAAGCATGGAGAAGTGCTTATTTCTGCTTTGTTGCAAGGCTCTACGACCAAATGTATGTGTTTGTGGCTGTCACCTGGGGTAAGTTTGCTAGGAGGAACACTGCTACAAATTTGCATGTGCAAGCAGCACCCTAGATTCCTGGCCTGGTAAAGAACGGTAGCTGGAGAATTACCAAGAACAATAATAATTCTGTTATTGGCCTTTGGAATCTTATTTTCCCGTTGAATTTGTTGTCCTATGTCATGGTGAATATTGCCAACAATTGTGAAGCATGTAACATCATGAGTTGTACTCATCATAGTCATCTTGAATAACTCAGTGAGTTTGGTCCCAGTTTTGAGTTATAAAAGCTGAAAAATCATGTCTGTGTGAACTTCTTTGATTAAAATGTTATCGACCGCACAGTCGGGTCTTGCACCCTCCCGTTTTTCCTAAAAAAAAAAACTTGCATGCAAGAAACGGCACGTTGATTGGATTTCAGTTGCTGTTCAAGAATTGTGTTCAGAGTTCAGACAGCAGGGGCAAGAACCAGCCAATGCTAATGCCAGTTTTTTCCCCCAAAGGCATGCGACAGAGAGGCGGTGCAGTGCAAATGATAGACATCCACATTACCATACTATTCTCTCTCTATATATATCCTGCTTTGCATCTGTCTCTATCTCTTCTATACACGAATTGCCCTGAGGACAAACAAATATAACTTTACCCAGCCAACACCCATGAGCGAGAGAGATTCTTTCAACAAATGCTCGCACAGCCTATTAGATAATAATCATAGCAAAATCAGTCAAATAAGGTCAGATTGGCTCACAAATCAGAATAATCAAGAACAATAGAAAGCCTGTTCCAATCACTTTAGTTAATCATAGAGATGGGAGAAGGAGGAAAGGCCCTGTAGTTGGCACATCATGTGCAGACCAGTCCATTTACACGCGTCATTATCAACTAATAAGATTATAAACATCAAGAAGCAAACGTCAAATTAATGCCAATATAGAAATCCAAGTTATTAAATGCTGCAAACTCCAAGGGTGAGAATGGTTAATGGTAGCTAAAAGAAAGCAGAACTCAGAAATACCAGAGAATTACAATCTTAGAGCAAGTGCATCAGTACGTTGTTGTTGCAAATTAAGGACAATGTTGACATAACCCAGCACAAGACATAAAAAGAAGTTAAGATCTGAAGTTAATGTGGAGCATTACATATGAAGTTCATTACAGGAGACGTAGGTATAAAGAAAAGCACATAGACTTATTTATTCTTCTTCACTCCTAGAACGGAGCATTGAGGTCGCAGGCATCTCCACATTAACTTCGTCCTCACACTACAAAGTGTCTGGTAGACAAAATGGAAGGTGAGTACATTCAAAGTAACATTTCAAATATTGAAAAAAGAATGATGAGACTAAGACATTAAGCACCAATTTTCTAAGTGTGATAATCATTTTACACTTTAGTTGCAACCAAGTTCCCATCTGAATCAACCCACTCTTGATCCCATCCGAGTAACCACTAAAAGATCACTCAAAACATACCACTGCAAATTAATCAAGAATTATTTCAAGCCGTTTTTGACAGCTAGCATGGTTGATATATCAATTTTAGACTCCCTGACAATGAGCATGGTTTTTACCCATCAATCTTTACTGCAAATCATGTTTTCCCCAACATGCTAAGCACTCAATATTGCCAAGGCATTCAGCAGGTCAATCTAAGGAATTTACAAGATGTTCCCAACCCTCGTATACCTCACTGAGGTTTCACCATCAACATGGGATTACCCAGTCAGTTTCCTCTCTGTACCAATAACTACTGAAAGTGTACTAAAACTGGTAGCTAATTAATTCTAGCTACAACCTTCACACACTAGTCACCAAGTCATCTCATGGTTGCACCAGGGGTTGCCTCATATTTCAAGCCCCTAGAAAACTGAGTTCGACTCCAACTCTATACTAAGCCCCTAATAACAACTCAAGTCCAACTGTAACAAAACAGTACACATATTTGACAAATAGCGTGCGTCCTAAGTTCTAACTACACTAAACAACATATGCTACAATGATGGTTTAAGGATGGCAACATCAAAGTCGTGCTCCTTAAAATTTAGGTACTGCAAGCAACAATAAACAAATAAGAAAGCAGTATACAACAAAATTTGGCAGAACATGCCTAAGAGGTTACCAAAATTTGAGCCTGTTTCAATGATTCTGGGACCACAAGTTCTCTTTTTCTTCTTACACATTGGTTCTTCAATCTTTGGAAACTTAATATGATCTCTAACAGGGTGCTTTAGTGTCACGATCAATCTCATGGTCCCTGTAACAGCTTATGAGAAGTCAGTTATCTGGAGCAACATATGCAAAGAATTTTAAAAGCGACAAGGTTATGTACATGCAGTATATCAAAAACTTTTTTGATAATTCCCAAGCCCTGTGATGATGCCCTCTCCTTCAATTTCTTCAAAGGAAATTTGCCTGCGAAAGAATTCCAAATATTTGAATAAAAAGAGATAATCCACACTGTAATTAAAAAGATGGAAAGCTTGTTCTATAACAGCACCTTGGCAAACACTTCCTGTGGATACGATTTTGGACAGCGTCTGCAAACAGCAAATTGCAAAGGCTGAAAAGTTCTATCCACCAAACCTTTGCAATGAAAGCACCGGTGGATGGGGCACTTAAATACAAACTCTTCTGTTATCTTCCAATTCTGAGGCCTCATTAATGTTGTTAGGATGAAGTTGCTGGGCAACACATTTTGGGTGGTAAAAGTGCCCACATGTAGCATTGTTACATAAAATACCTGGAGAACAATGCAAATAATTAGCAAATAAAAGCAGAACTGGAACTGAAATTGCATAGCAATAAGTCTGTAGTAGTAGTTTGTGACACCTGGCACAGTCGGTAGATAGCGACTGAACTTTTTAATCAAAATTAGCAGGAGCTATTCTATTAAGCCAGAAAGGAGAGTTTACAAGGACCGAGAAGGCAGTGCGCAATGCCTCCCAAAACAACACAACACCAGCCAGCACCACAAGACCTTGCCCGGCGAGACACACACATACAGACGGGAAGTTTTCACCAACAGACATGTCCGTAACCTTAACAGGCATGGCTTCTCCCTAAATAACTATATGCCCTTCAACTCAAAAGGTCCAGCACCAATGTGCCATTCAATAAATCAGCTAGTACAACCTAATACTGTATCTGGACTGGACAAGAGTGATTACAAGTTGATATTGTGCTGATGTGAAAAAATCACCACTGCAAACACAGATGGAAGCTAATAAAATCATTAAGTTTACAAGATTAACAATGTAAAAGTCACAACGACAATTATAGGGATTCTGAGTAATCCTGCCACAGATTAGATTTTATGAAAAATATAACTAAAAAACAAACGTTGCATCACGGCAACAGCCACAAATTTGAGGTAGCGAAAAAAAAAAAGAAGGCAAGGTACACATACACCCATTAACCATCTTATGTGATGGAACATAACATTCCAGTACATTGGAATGAAATTTATCTAAAAGACAAGCAAAGTTGTTCCCAGTGACCCACTTATTAGTGGGTTGTCAAAAGGAGCTTTTTTTTCGAGAACACGACTTGAGTCCACAGATAAGCTAATTATGTGGGCTCCAAGGATCTGGAAAATGACATATTTGTGGACTCGTGGACAACCTCCTGTTATATGAGCCCAAGTTTTATTGCATGATCAATCAATGACTCAGTGTATCCAAGGGTATCACAATATGAGTCTTCGCCACTTCCTTCTTTTGCATGGAAAGAGCGATACATGGGCCATCACAGCTATAGTAGAACAATGCGACAAAGTAGACCACATTAAGAAAAAAGACCAGAATATGGATGATATATGACTAACAGATTGATGAGCATGAGAATTTAACAACACCTACAGTTAGAACAAGTATATACAGTAAAAATTTATAATATTGACATTGGTTAGGAAATAATACAGGTTGAAAATGAGAGAAACGAAATGAGAAAGATAATTTTGAAGGAAACATAAGAAAGAAAATAATTTAGGAGCAGTAAACCAGATTATGCAAAGTGGTTTAATGCATTCACTAGATAATCAGATTTATAGATAGAAGTTGGATGCCTAGACCTTCAACACCTTACACCTACTGTCACGGACATTTTCATAATAAAGCTCCTATTAAGGAGAACTCCTGACTTTATTTCTAAGAGACAAAAAAGAAACATATCTCAGCATGTTGCTGTCAGTATATATAAGCTTGAATTGCTCCACGGAACATGGTTTGCAATAAAGCACCTTTACATGGGTTCTTATCCCATTTTTATTGTTAACATAATGATGCGCAGCCATCCTGCGTGTTCAACAAAAAAGCACATTCACAACAAAACTAACCTCAAAAGCGAAAGAATTTGTGTACACTTAACAAAAAAATGTAATCCATCAAATCTATTGTTTAGTTCTGGCTCATGTATCACCATAGAAAATGCAATAAACATCGTTTTCTCTAGTTGTGAGAAAGTAATAGCAAATTTACAAGCTTTCTGTACATCAATATATCACACCCATTCCATATGAATAACAGAACTGGAATTTTCATCATAAAACTTTCCAGGATATGGAGTAACTCCAATGATCTACTTCATAGTAATGCATATAACTCCAACCATGTACATTATGTTTCCAATAAGATGCATAAATGCTACACTTTTCCTGCACATCTGGTTTGTTTTAAGATGATAGTGTTAACCACCAGTTTACAGCCTAATAACTTTAGGTGATATCTCTACAGGTAGCCATCTCATATGGGTCTTTCTAATTTTAGAATATAACTTGAACAGTGTTTTTAATACAAAAATCGAAGCTAGACGCTTGGCATGATGGTTATAGGTTAATCACCATAGTGAATATATTAGAAGTGGTTATGTTGTGTGTGCTCAACTTAAGACATGAACAAGTAAATACTAACTACAGAAAAACATCAAGTTACCCAGATTCTCAAGAATAGAGAATATTTTCAGGTCACCGAATTAATCACATAAGGAAATCCACCTACCATAATAGTTCTCCTCCATCGTCACAAATGGCACATATTGAATCAAACAAATCTTCATCAGATTCATTATTGCCATCCTCACCAATCTTCTCATTTATGACCTCACCATCAGCAATATCAATACTGTGTGCACCAACCTAGTCAAAATTATATTAAGAGAAATAATTAATCTTTGATTAATTTATCTTCCAAAACATTCAAGATTATGCAAAACCGTACACATACCACCACCAACCTAGTCAAACTTATATTAAGAGAAAAAATTTATGTGTCATTAATTTCTCTTCCAAAACATTCGAGATTATGCAGAACCATACACATACCTGAGTAGATATTCTTTCAACAAATGCTCGCAAAGCCTACCAGATGATAATCATAGCAAAATCAGTCAAATAATCATCATAACAGGTCAGATTGGCTTACAATTAACAGCAATCAAGCACAATAAAAAGATGTTCCAATCATTCTAGTTAATTACAGAGATAGGAGAAGGGCGAAAGGCTGGCCCCATAGTCGGCACATCATGTGCAGATCAGTCTATTTACACGTCATTATCAGCTAAGATTACAAACATCAAATAAATGGCTATACAACCCCAAGTTATGTAATGCTGCAAGTCTAAGGTTGGAAACGGTAGCTAAAAGGTAGCAGAGCTCAGAAATGCCAGAGAATTGCAAACTTAGAACAAGAGTATGGTGTTTGTTGCAAATTAAGGACAATGTTTACATAACGCAGCTCAAGACACAAAACGAAAGTGTGAATGTAGTTAAGCAGGAACTGAGCCTAGCACAGTTGTTGGGACCCCACCACCTAAGTTTAAGTTCTCTCCGCATTGAATTGGGTGTCATATTTTCTAATTTGCAATGCCACCTGGGTTATCGTGTAGTTAACCCATCATAACTCGTAGATTATTTCACGCTCATTGAAGACACAACTGTGCTATATATACTAACAAACAGTCAAACACGACTGAGAACTACAATAAAAACAGCGAAACAGAATATACCTTTGAGTTTTCTAAGACAGGATCCATTGATGCGAACCGCTTCATCAGTGACAGTGAGGTTTGGTTCCTGAAGTCATCCTCCGAGGGCATAGACCAAAACTTGCTGCAGAAGAACAAGTGAAATCTGTAAGACTTAGGGCTCACCATCTACCAAAAGAAGAAACAAACGTGACAGAGCGACTAGGGAATCGAAGTACCCAAAAACTTGATGAAGGTGGATCCACAAGGCTGTCTGCGGCCCATCAGGATTCCTCCTGAGAAAATGCAGCATCTGCGACGTCATCAGCACAGTCTTGGCCCTGTGCTTGTACATGTTGCAGGCATTCGCGAGGCACAGCCACCCTCTGCCATATCCTGGCGCGAGCACCAAGAACCGGGCTGTTCGCCATCAAGCCCAGCCTCCAGGCTACCACCTCCTTGTACAGCCTGATGCCCCCAGCGTTGAACCCCTTCAGGTACAGCGCCTTGTTGCCATTGGGAACATTGGCGGTGGCAGCCATGAACCAAAGCGGCAGGGTGGAGAAGCACACAAGCTCATAGTTGTCCGTGGCATGGAAGGAATACTCGTCAGCGATGCCAATAATGTCTGCACCACCAACGTAGTCAAAATTATATTAAGAGAAACAATTAGTGTGTGGTTAATTTGTCTTCCAAAACATTCGAGACTATGCAGAACCATATACACATACCCGAGTAGATATTCTTTCAACAAATGCTCGCAAAGCCTATCAGATAATAATCATAGCAAAATCAGTCAAATAATCACCATAACAGGTCAGATTGACTTACAAATAACAGCAACCAAGCACAGCAAAGAGTTGTTCCAATTACTTTTTCTTTAATTATAGACAGGAGAAGAATGAAAGGCCCTGTGGTTGGCATATCATGTGCAGGTCAGTCCATTTACATGTCATTAGCATCTAAGATTATAGCAGCAAATTAATGATAGTACAAACCCAAGTTAACAAATACTACAAATCTAAGGCTGGAAATGAGAGCTAAAAGATAGTAGAGCTCAAAAGTGCCGAGAATTACAATTCTATGTTGTTTGTTGCAAATTAAGGACAGTGCTGGCATAACCCAGCTCAAGACATAAAACAAAGCTTGAATGTAGTTAAGCAGGAAGGGCCTAGCACAGTTGCTGGGAGGTGTGGGTGTACACCTCTGGCCCACCACCTAAGTTTAAGCTCTCTTCACCTCGACTTGGGTGTCAAATTTTCTACTAATGTACAATGCCACCTAGGTTATTATGTAGTTAACCCTCACAATTGTGCTATATAGTAAAATATATACTAACAAACACGATTGAACTCCGATCACAAGAGCGGAACAAATTATACCTCTGAATTTCCTAAGACAGGATCTGTTGCCGCGAACTGCCTCATCATCGCGACAGTGAGGTCTGGTTCCACAAGTCATCCTCTGAGGGCCTAGGCCAAAAATTGCTGCAGAAGAACGAGTTCAATATATAAGCCTGCCCTCGAGAGCTCACCATCTGCCAAAAGAACAAACAAACGCGACAGAGCAAGGCATTGCTGAAGTACCCAAAAACTTGGCGAAGGTGGATCCACAAGGCTGTCTCCGGCCCATCAGGATTCCTCCCGAGGAAATGCAGCATCTCGTGCCGTCATCAGCACAGACCTCGCCGTGCGCGTAGATCTTATCGGCTCCGCGAGGCGCAGCCAGCCACCGCCGCGCTCGCGCGAGCACGAAGAACTGGGGCTGTTCGCAGTCAAGCTCCAGCCTCCATGCCACGACCTTCTTTTGCAGCATGAGGCCCCGTTGGTGTGCCCCAAGAGGTACAGCGCTTGTTGTCTTCGGGAACATCGATGGCGGCGTCCCCTAAACTGGAGCGGCAGGGTGGAGAAGCACACGAGCTCGTAGTTGTCCTTGGAGACTTGGAAGAAGTAATCATCAACAATGTCATTGTCTGCACCACCAACCTATTCAAAATTATATTAAGAGAAACAATTAATGTGGTTGATTTGTGTTCCAAAACATTTGAGATTATGCAGAACCATATACATACCCATATACATACCTCAGTAGATATTCTTTCAACAAATGCTCGCAAAGCCTATCAGATAATAATCATAGCATAATCAGTCAAATAATCATCATAACAGGTCAGATTGACTTACAAATAACAACAATCAAGCATACAAAAAGTTGTTCAATTAGTATTTATTTAATTATAGAGATAGGAGAAGGGCGAAGGGCCCTGTGGTTGACATATCATGTGCATATCAGTCCATTTACACATCATTATCATCTATGATTATAAACATCAAGAAGCAAACATCAAACTAATGGCAATACAAACCCAACTTATCAAACACTGAGAATCTAAGGGTGAGAGTTGTACCTAAAAGATAGTAGAGCTCAGAAATGCCAGATAATTACAACTACAATCTTCGAGTATATTGTTCATTGCAAATTAAGGACAATGTTGACATTACCCAGCTCAAGACATAAAACAGAGTTTGAATGTAGTTCAGCAGGAACTGAGCATAACACAGTTGTTGGGAGGTGTGGGTGTACACTGCCACCACCTAAGTTTAAGTTCTCTTCGCCTCGACTTGGGTGTCAAGTTTTCTAATTTACAATGCCACCTAGCAAGTTATTATGTAGTTCACCCCTCACAACCTGTGCTGTATAGTTTATAGTATATAAACTAACAAACACAGTTGAGAATTCCGATAACAAGAGTGGAACAGAACAACAGATTATTATACCTCTGAGTTTGATAAGACAGGATCCATTGCGGCAAACTGCCTCATCAGTGATAGTGAGGTCTGGTTCCTGAAGTCATGCTCGAGGGCCTAGGCCAAAACATTCTGCAGAAAAAACAAGTGAAATATGTAAGACTCAGGGTTCACCAATCACCATCTCCACCAGAAGAAGAAAGAAACGTGAAAGAGCGACCGGGGAATTGCCCCCGAGGTACCCAAAAGCTTCTCGAAGGTGGATCCACAGGCCGTCTCCGGGCCATCAGGATTCCTCCCGAGGAAATGCAGCGCCCGCCGTCATCGGCACCGGGGCCTGGCCGTGGCCTCGTAGAACGTCGCTGCCGCGAGGCGCAGCCGGCCTCCTCCACGCCGTGCTGCTCGATCTCGGGAAGCACGAAGAACTCGGGCTGCTCGCCGTCCCAGCCTCCAACCTCCGTGCCACCACCATCTTCAACACGCTGCGCCCCGGCCGGCAAGCGCAAACTCACCAAGAAACAAGACCTTGTTGTCATTGCCTTCGGGACCATCGGCGGCGGCGGCGTCCCCGAGCGCCGCAGCGGGGTGGAGAAGCGACGGGCTCCTCCCCGGAGGACTCGAAGTAGTACTGGTCCACCGTGTCGATCTCGGAACTCGGTGTCTTCCTCGTGCGACACCGCCGCCGATGAGGAGTTTGGGAGACGAAAGGCTAAGAAAAAGCTGCAACAAAATCATAGAGGGCATCAAAACTCTATGGTGCACCAGGTACGTGGGAATCAAAAGCAATTTAATAAGATACACGAGGCATTTATGTATAAAAAAGAAAGCACTTATGATGTGCATTGCGGGTCTTTATGGTAACAAACAAATAAAGTCTGGATATATACACTACAAAGGCCAAGAACCATTCTTAGAGAACAATATATGTCAAACTTATGAAAAAATAAAAAAGCAATCCAATAGTGAGCACACTTGATCTTTATCCTTATTTTACAAAAAAAAAAAAATCAACAACCATTTCAACAAATGAAACAAAGGTGTGTCCAGTTCAGCTTTTCGTGGCTGCACAGAGCTATGGGCGTGGGGCAGCATCAACGCCATGCGAGGTAGGGATGGGTTGCCAGCATAGAGCAGCAACACCCACCACTCTCATGTGCACGCGCCACCAGCACCGCCACCTAATGGCGTGCAGCCGACGCCGCCCTTATAAATGTATTTTGGCCGCGTCTATAAATCATTTCAGTAGCATTGTAGGTGGCTGAACGTGAAATAAATCAGCATTTGCTATTACCAAACACAAAAAGACATAAATGTAACACCAATATCGAAAGAACCAAGCAAATGCTCGACTCTCGGTATAAAATTAGAAAACACACTAAAGTGTAAAAGGAAAGTACTTAATTATTACAGAAAAAATGCTAGTTTTTATACTATGAAATGCTTTATTGTGGTTAAAAAAATGCTCAACTGATATCTCTCCTATTATATTTATGGCATACTAGCATATAAATTCTACTATTTCGTTGGAGCTGTAAGCATATAATTAAGCCAACAATACTCTCTCATGATTATCTAGTTTCTAGCAACCCCAACAAACATCAGTAAACTTTCATGAAACATTGGCTGTGAGGTGACAAGATACTGATCTTCCTTCTAGCTACCAACTTGATTGAACAGATATATTATTTTCTCAAACATTATTTGGGATTTGTATTTGGGAGGCAATGTAAGACAACAAAACTACATTTGAAATCTGAACTTTGATTTAAGCGGATTATCTAGATTCAGTGAATGGAATTTCAGCAACCAGGATGACTGATTTCCATGCCTAACCACACTCTCTCAAACCTCCTGCTACTAGTTATTTCATTCGTGCAGTAGGAAACTCTTCGTTTCTTCATATTCTATTTTGTTGTGCATGCCCACAATGGATTCAATGCGAACAAGTAGTTGCACAACTAGTAGCTGGAAGAAGCTCCTATTACTGTTCATGCAGACATTGTCCTATATATTTGAGATAGTATAATTTAATTTTAATTTTATCTTGGCATGTTCTTACTTTCCAATGCAATCTGTGATGCATTCAGATTTCAGCCAACACTCAACATGGTCGTCGGCGCCGAGCTGTATCCAAAAGAGTAGTCACTGTTGCCAGCGCCGAGCTGCATCTGCATACCATTGGCATTGGCACGCACGTACGACATGAAGGAGACATTGTTGGACCCGAGAACTAATCTGACACGTAGTCTGTAGCATCGAGAATGCACAGCTGTGCACGCCAGCACACCAACCCGGTGGTGGAGGTCACCCATGACAGCTCCCAAATTCTGACCACACCATGAATCCATAAGAAGCACACATCATCCCAAACATGTTTCCTCTGACATCACTGATCCTCCCAACACGGGGTCACAAACAAGCCGATTTAGCTAGCAGCGGGGACAGAAAGGAGAAATCCGAACCTTCCCGTCGGGGAGTGTGAAGAGCGCGAGGCCGATGGCGACGAGGACGTTGGTGACAGCGAGGCAGATGAGCGAGGGGCACCACGAGCGCCCATGGACGTGAGCAGCCTCCTGCGCCAAAGGCCTGAACGCGCGTAGGGGTAGGACAGCATGGCGTTGCCGACGAGAAACCCACGTCGAGGCCCTGGATGGAGTCGTTGATGCCCCCCACGCCGGCGCGAGCTCCTCGTTGGGAAGGGAAGACGCGGTGTGATCTGCGAGGGACGGACACGGACGCGCCGTCGAGAAATGGAGCGGGTAGGGGAGGGATCGTGGACGGGGGAGGAGTAGCCGCCGACGCCGGAGAGACGACCGGCGACTGCGGCGGTGACAGGATGGTGCTGCTCGTCGGGGCTAGGTTATCGACAAAATTAGATCAGGCTCGGAGGAGAGGGCGAAGGAGGAAGGAGGAGGAGTAGAGGAGGGAGAAGTGGACGGGGGAGGGGCCGGTGTCGGAGCCATCGACGGAGCGGCGGCGGGCGGCGAGGTGGGATGGAGGAGGCAACGATGTGAGACGGATGAGGTTGGAGAGGCGGCCCGTGGGATCGGACGGTAGCGAGTTGTGCGCACACAGCAAGTATAATTTAGGATATAGCAAATATATCATACAAATTCTGTACACATGTATTTCAGCTCCCTTACAAACAAGAAAGAAATGGATTGGTCTGAACCGAAAGAAAATAAAAAATCTAAAGCACTAGCTGCCCACGCTAGTTGAGAGGGCCACCTTGCTAATTACAATTACAGTACTAGTCTGTATATGAGTGTACATTGATGGACATGACAATATAATACTATGATACAATGCATCGGTGATAGTCTTACAGGCAGCAGAATGTACCAACGGTTGCATTTGCCACATTCACGTGCAGTATGTGTTTTGAAGACATGCTCCTCTTCCCTCCAAATCACTCTATTATCACACTAGGAATGTGACTGACAAGGTGCCAGTCGGGCCCTGCCCCTCGCTTGTAACGCTCCGCCAAAGCAGGGCAACCATTAATGAACAATTTCTCAAGAGCAGTTAGGCGTTGTATGGATTGGGGCAAGTATTGAAGGGCAGGGCAATACTGGATAAAAAGCCGACGAAGAGCAGACAGTTGTCCAATCCACTCCGGCAGCACCGTCAGTGCACACCTCAGGTTGAGAGTTTCAAGCGAGGTGAGGTGCTGAATGGCCTCTGGGAACTGCTTCAAATCGTTGCCCATACTCAGTTCAAGGCGTCGCAGTGAACGCAGTTCTCCAAGCCAGTCAGGCAACGTGCCAACGGCGGGGCATTGGTCGATTTCGAGATGCTCGAGAGAGGTGAGGTTCCGCATGCTCTCTGGTAACTGTGTCAGGTCATTACACTCGACAATATACAACTCTTTCAGCTTAGTGAGGTGCTGCAGCAGCTCCCAGCCAGATGATCCTGTGACTTCATTTAGCGCTAGCCTTTTGAGGCGAGGGACCAACGCATGCATGCCGGGCAGCTGATGGGAGAACCTTCCTGTGGATAGCAGCTGCACACTGGTTCTCCATAAATACATATCCTCCAACGATGGTGGAAAGTAGGGGCTCACATTTAATTTCGGGCAGCGAAGTATGTATAGCCTGGACAGGACAGGGAAAGGATATTGTGCTGCCAATTCTTTCTCCCCAGTTTCAAAACCACTTGATGTAGTCCACAGCTCCTCTAAATTAGGCATTTCCTCCAGCACAAGGGCCTTCAGTGAAGGCAACTCAACGAATCCTCTCATATGCCTCAAGTTTGGAAACCTTTCTAGTGTTAACAAAGTTAAACAAAGGAAATGGGATGCAGAAGTTTGCCTCAGCATTATGCCACCTTCACAATGTGAAGAATCATTTTGCTTCAACATCCATCCTGGCAAGCAGGGGCCTCTGTAACCATAGATATTCAACCTCTCAATTTGCGATGGTGGTTCAAGAGCGTTCAGCACACCCCAATCATGTTCCATATCTGAAACCAACTCTTCTTCGGTATCACTTAAAGACCAGTTCAGATCCAAGCGTTGTATGTTACTCTTCCGCTTCAAGCAAGCCTTCTCTGCATCACTTGGATCCTTCAAATACTTAAGGTTGGTAATTTGCAAGCGACCACCTATCATATCAAGGTTTTCTAGCTCTGAGATCCTCGCATCATCTGCACCACACCCAACAACAAACAATCCCAGCTCTCTTAAACGGGTCAGCTGTCCCAACCCAGATGGTAAGCAGCACAGTTTGCTACAACCCACTATGTTCAAAACTGCAAGCCTTTTCAAGTTTGCTATGCCCTTAGGCAACTCCCGTAGCTCCGTGCATCCCTCAAGGTCAATACATTTTAGAGTATTGATCGATGTAACCCATTGAGGTAGCATGGTGACTTTGGTTCTAGAAAGGTTCAGAGTAAGCAATGTATGACAGGATAATGTGCTTGGCAGGTCTTGCAAACCCGTACAGCCACTGAAGTTCATAGTTTGCAAGTTTTTGAACTCCCCAAAGATGTCTGACGGTAGTTGTTGTAGAGATGAACAATGCTCTATATCAAGTACACACAGGTTTCCATTTTTGACTAAAGAGCTTGGTATCTCTCGGAGCTTGCTGCAGCCATATAGTTGCAAGGACTGAAGAGCATAAAAGTCACCAATGGACTGAGGCAAACTCTCAAGATCAAGAATGTAACGCAACTCTAGAGTCCTTAGCTTCCGAAGCTTTCCAACAGACTCGGGTAATGTCACAAAACCTTTGCAGCTCTCAAAATGGAGAGACTGCAAGTTCCAACACCTCGAGATAGCTTCTGGAACTGTTGTACAACTAACATTGTGGATTTCAAGATACCCAAGATACTCAAACTTTAATATGAATAGTGGAAACGGAGTATCTATTGCATAGTCCAAAACAACACTGCGCATACAACAACTATTCTTCACTGTGGTATCAAAAGATGGCTTACTGTCAGAGATATATAGAGCACGGACCTTGTCAAATAAGCCCTTGTCAACATTCTCAGTGAATGAAGTCAAAGATAAATATCTATACTTATGATTAAATTTTTCTGTTGTATGAATTGGTGCACAAGTCACCAGTTCATCCTTTAGTATCTGTCGAGTGAGATCATGTATCAAATCGTGCATGTTGTATAATATATCAGTATTCCAGCTCCCGTAAGGTTCCTGTTCCTGAAGAAACCTTACTTTTACAAGAGAATCTAAGTAGTCTCTTCCGATATCTTCGGGTTGCTCTCCATTCATTCCATTTATGAATCCATGAGCTATCCATTGGGCAATCAAACGATCTTTCTTGATTCCATAGCCCTTCGGGAATATGGAGCAAAACGTAAAGCACTGCTTCAGTTCATCTGCCAAGTGAATATAGCTCAACTTCAAGGATGCAAACACTCTGCCATTTATATCTGGAACCTTCCATAAATTATTCTCTCTTATGGCCCTCCATGTACTTATTTGCTTCTTCTCACGAAGGACTGCTCCAAGAGTTTGAATTGCTAGCGGCACCCCACCACATCCCTTGATAATGTCTTTTCCGACTTGTACATGATCGGAGCTCAAATCTTGCTCTGCCAACCCAGAAAGGAATAAGTTCCAA
The DNA here is from genome assembly GCA_018135685.1 of Themeda triandra. Lineage (NCBI taxonomy): Eukaryota > Viridiplantae > Streptophyta > Magnoliopsida > Poales > Poaceae > Themeda > Themeda triandra. The sequence goes on along the minus strand of JAENPR010001732.1, from coordinate 101,840 downwards.
CTCTCGCACTCTGATAAGAATGCCAACTCAAATGTATATCTTGATTCCACAGCTTCTGCAACCTTTCGATCACGAGTGGTTAACATAATCCTTGTTTCAGGTGCACCACACTTTAGCTGTACCATGAACTGTTCCCAGTCACGTCTGTCCTCATGCCAAGCATCATCAAGGATAAGAAGAAACTTCTTATTGCTCAACTTCTCGGAGATTTTTTGGACCATGTGCTGCAGGGGATGACGATCTGAATTATCTCCAACAATTGTTTCAAATAGCTTGCCGATGAGCTTCTGAACATCAAACTCTTGAGACACATGGACCCAGAATATTTCACCCCCAAAGTGCTCCTTTATCTTGACGTCATGGCATATGTGTTTGGCCAAAGTAGTTTTGCCTGACCCCCTAATCCAACGATAGAAACTATCATGTTGTTCTCTCCAGCATTACATTCTACAAGCTTAGATATGATTTCATCCTTTTCTTGATCCCTACAGGGTATTTTCGACTTTGGAACCTCGCTCAAGCAGTAGATCTCTCCAACTGTCCTGTAGCTAGTACCAACATGTTCATCCCTTCCCCTTGGAAATAAAGTATTGACATCACTTCTTTGCTTGACGATTGCAGCAAATCTCACCTTGATTGCCTTTATCTTATGAGCCATCTTGTATCGGAATGCAAATGCCTTTGGTTTTGCACAGAAGCAGCCAGCTATACCGCTCTTACCATCATCATCTCTTTTCATCTTCTGTTTCTCAGCTTCTAGCTGGACTTCTTGTAGTATGTCATCAATGTCATAAGCCACATCTTTCAATTTCACCACCCAAGAAGATTGTGGCTCACTCTGTATTGCTCTGCCACGTGTGGCCGACAGCCATCTTGTAATGTCTACATGTATATCCTGGAGCTCGGAGAGATCTCTTTTTACACCGGTTATGGCAGCAAACTCAGTGGCTAACAGTGAAACTAGCTTGTCACCTGCAACCTTCAACACTCCAGATGCCAAAGCAGCCTCCATCCCACTCATTATGTCAAAGAAACTCTTGCCTAAACCCCTGCGGATGAAATTGAAACGCAAGTGGTTACATTGAGTCTCGCAAATCCAAAACTAATTAGGTGGAAGCAGTAATGTTTTTCAGGAAATGTTCCACTAATAATTATCAACTCTGGAATAAATTAACGGCGTCCAATTAACATGTGTCACCCCCAGATCAGACGTTTGTTGTCCGTATCCGCTTTTTTTGGGAGTCAAATATCTTATATGTGTAACACAGAAAGTCGTTTGGGTGCAAGAAAATAGATCTACTAGACCGATTGGTATGAAAATTAATTTGCATACCAGGTGGAGGAGGACACACACAGTAGCAGCAGTAGAACAACCACAGTATGACACTTTGATGCCGCCAGATGAGGGAGGGCTTTTTGTTCTTCTTCTTGTGAAATAGGTGGAGGGAATCAGTATGCTTGGCGCTCACTGGGATTGACACAAAAAAAAAGTGAGTTGGTCATCAAAGAAATTTTAGGATTGACAGCAAAAACATGAGTTGGACACTGAAGAAAAAGCGGGAGGAGATGTTAGATTGTGCGTATTGGGCTTAAACCAAAGCAGATTAAGTACCTAAACTCAACTGCGGAGAGCGGCGACCGGCGAGGCTACAACCCAACGAATAATGGTATTTTTCGGAGCTCCAGCTTCAGGATTCAGAGGCCTGCAGATCTGAGGAGGCAGATGATGAAGAAAATGAGCAGGGGGTCGAACCCAACAGGAGGAGAAACAGGAAATTCTTATTACCTCGGTCGCGTCCGTCTGCGGCGACGAGAGGCCTCCCGGGTTGTGCGCGGCGGTCGATGGTCACTGCTGCTCAGTGCTGCTCACTTCTCACGCCCACGGAGACGAACGGAGACAGGAGACAGGAGAGTGAATGTTTGGTGGGCTGGACCCCGGCGACCGCTGACTGAGAGCATGATTGCTTTTCGCCTCGCGTGGCAAGAGCATCTACTACAGTGGATCCAGAAATTCCATACCCTTTTCCTAGAAACTGTTATGAAAGGGATTAAAATTAAGCAAGAAAAATAAGCTCCAATAGATCACTTTCTCATACTTTTTTTTTTACGATTGAGCCAGTCACCTGTGGTTTTCTAAATTTTTTTCTCAAATCTCCAAATATCTTATACTCCCTTAAACCGGAGAAAGGTGATGGAACTTCCCTACCGACCACAGTCCGCAGGCTATTTTTCTACCACCCATCATTGGTCTGTAATCACTCACCAGGCCTCGCCCCTACCTTCGCTGGTCACCCGCCGTTGAGCCCCATTGCCAGCGGCTCGCCGTCTTGCCGCGCTGCTTGCCTCTCGCATGGCCTCGCTTGTCGGCCGTGCTCGTCCTCCACACACGCACATACAGCCCAGCTGACGTGTAGGTCTCGTTATGTAATCTTTCTATTAGTGTGATTAATCCAACAAATAAATCCCTATTTTTCAAACCTTCTAGTGGAGTGTCCCCCCTCACCCACAGCGGGCCACTCGCAGGGCACCACCGTCAAGCACCCCCTTGGCCTCCCTTCGGCCGCTGTAGCCGCCCTTCAGCCCGCGGCGGCGGCTGCCCTAAAAAAAGGGCGCCCCTCTCTCCACCCCGTGATCCTCCTGCCCCTTCCACTCCACCCCCGCCGGCATCTCCAGCGGCCTATGTTGACCGTTGGCCAGATCCGGCATATGGTGGTGCCCCGACCTCCCCCTTCCTTATCCGGCGGCTGGTGGTGGTCGTTCGCCGTCCACAACGGGCCAACGACCCCTCTCCGGCGAACGAGGCTGATGGGGGTCGACCGGATCCCGACCCTTGGGCCTCGGATCTGGCGTCGGCCCTGCCTTCTCCCCCCCCCCTCCGCAGTGGCGCCCGATGTCGGTTGGTGCCTTGGTGGGGCGCAGCCGGCCATGGCTGGGACTCCATGGTCCGGGCGGGCCTGCACCCGTGCCCTGCTCCGGCAGCCGAACGGGCAGTGGCCTGGCCCTGATCTGGGCCCTTGGACCCCGGATCTGCCATGTGGTGTCCCCTCCCCCCATGCCCTCGTGCCCAGCAAGGCAAGTGGCCTTGGCGCCCCATCCTGGGGCCCGAGCACTACCGAGCGGTGTGCTGACGGGTTGCCTGCGGGCCTTGGCAGGGCCTCCCCTTGCTATGGCCAGTGCTTGCGTTGCGGATGGCTGTACCAGGGGGGGCGGGAGTGGCGGTGCATGCGTGCCTCATGGTGGAAGGGAGAAAGCTCAGCTCGGCTCCGGTCGGGGTAGACGACAATGAGGCTTCGAGTGCCACACACCTCCCTGAGGGCGTCGTTGTTCAACCCCATGTTGTTGCACAAGCATCGCCAGTTCTAGGCGCTTGCCCTGCCTTAGATGCTTCTAAGGCCAACGACGATGGCGTCCAAGGTGGTTTCCTCAGTTGTCACCCTCTTCCTGAAGGCATCGTTGAAGAATCTCCTATGGCCCGTCATCAAGTCCCCATTTGTTCGTCATGATGTGCCTGATCGTGCTTCATGTTGCTCTTCACTTTGGTTCGTTGTGCTAGTGATTGGTGTAGCTGCAGTCGTTGCTCGGGTAGATGCTTTGTTGCCGATGTCGCTTAGGCCCCCTCTTGCAGTTTGTTGAGGAGAGCGTGATGGCTCCATCTGCGGATGCTTTGCCGTATTGATGGTCTTAGTTGCCTAGGTCCCCTCTCATGCAGATGCTTTGTTGCTGAGAGCGCGCATGGCCCCATCCGTGTGAAACCTTTGTTGCATTGATGGTTGTAGTTTTTGGCGGATGCTTTGCCATCATGTTGTCGCTTAGGCCTCCTCCCATGTAGATTCTTTGCTGCTGCGAGCGCGATGGCCCCATCCGCGGATGCTTTGCCGCATTGATGGTCTTAGTTGCCTCGGCCCCCTCTCATGCATATGCTTTGTTGTTGAGAGCGCGCAGTGGCCCCATCTGCGTGGAAGCTTTGTGCGTTGATGGTCGTAGTCTCTGGCGGATGCTTTGTCGTCATGTTGTCGCTTAGGCCTCCTCCCATGTAGATTCTTTACTGCTGCGAGCGGGTTGGCCCCATCTGCGGATGCTTTTGCCACGTCGATGGTCGTAGTTTTGGCGGATGCTTTGCCGCCATGGTTCCGGCGAATGTTTGGCCACCGCGGTCGTCGCTTTAGCGGTTACACTTCACTGCTACCTACCTTTAATACAAACTGAGCAAGCACTATTATATAGGTATACATGGGAAAATAATGCACCACATACTAAACTGGTTGGTGCCTTTAATTGTGGATCTCTGATTGTAAGTAATGGATTGTATTAAAAGTTCTGGATGTGTAATACTAAAATATTGATATTGTTGACTCGTCGTGATGTAATGTAAGATGCTATTAATCATAATATATTGTGATGTGGTATCGTCATATGCAATAAGATTGGACAGAATGCAAATAAGAAATTGTTCATGTTGAGGTATACCAATTTGGTGAGGTTGCCTAGCTAAGGAGGTATCCGACCGAGAAAATTCATGTTATAGAGGTCGAGATATGTCAAACTATTGAGAGAACCAATAAACATTGGTGGCATGTTTCCCCAAGAAGATTTCCGCTAAGGCCCTGTTTGGCATCAATGTATTATTTGTCACCTGTAAATGCATTCCAACTGTAATTCGTTATGCACAAGTATACATTTTTTTTTTTGCACCTGTCAAATTGCTCCTTGGTTAGGGGGGAAATAATTGTGCAAATATCTGTCGAAAATGAGGCGCTGTACTGCTGACAGCATTCACACACACATACAGACATTATGTCTGATACTGTGGTACATTTCAGTTGATCCAGATGCTGCAATCTGAATTTGCAAATAAATTTGGATTTCTTTGGGTTATCATCTCTGGCATCAAGTCCAAGAAGACAAGGTATCTGACTATGGATATCAGAGTGGCCATTGCAACGATCACTGAAAGTTCAGAGCAAACAAGCTAAGAGAATCGGAGAGAGTGGGAGATGGAATCGGATGGAGTAATTACCCTGGAGGGCACGTTCGCCCTCATTGTGGCCGGCGTTGAGGGTCAATCTCAGCTCCATCATCGTTACTGGCCCTTGCCCCAGCTGTTGCTGCCGTCGGACTGGCTGAACACAAAGTTTTGTCAGAATAGAAGATCTGGCAGAAGGGGCACGAGCGGACCGATTCCAGGCCCCGAGGTCCACAAGGACGGCGCGTGTGACGGAGCCGCCGCCGCCGCTGGCCTGGCGCTCGAGCTGGAGGTTTGATTGCCCTCATAGCCGTCGCTCCCTCGTGGTTGATGCCTGCTGCAATGCCGGAATTGCTGCGTCCGTCGGAAGTGGGCGAGGAAGGAGAAGAGGGAGCGACGCCCGATAGAGATACTTGGGTCTGCACGTTCAGCCCCGTTGCTACGCTACGTTCACAGGCACGGCGACATAGCAAGATGTGTGATCATCAACTGAAACTAAAGAGATGGCGATGATCTGCTTTGTTTAAGAGACCTGTGTGGCACAGGCATCCGCCACTGGCATTCTATTTCTAGCAGGCTGTTAAATATCAGTCTTACATGCTGAGAATTTTTTCTCAAATTCTCTCTTGACACTTTTCTCTTAATAAAAAATAGGCATATATGTCCGGTCGCCAAAAAAAAAAAAAGGCTCTTGACGCACAGAACTACTGTACAATGAGATTTACTAGCAGCTAACTCTATCTATCCTATTTCTCATGCTGAGTCCAACCAGCACCATACCTGCCTCGGTGATAATCAAACTAGTCCACCAAATTACACTTGCTCTGTAATCACTACTACACCCCGAATCAAATTATAACCCGAATCCACTCTAAAAGCTCCAACTTTTTGCAGGCAAAAAAAGTAGCGAAAATAGAGGATCAACTTCGACAGATGTAGAAGGTTTTACAAGCTAAGTTGTGTGGTTAAAGATTGGTGATCATGTCTGTGTGAACTTCTTTGATTAAAATGTTATCGACCGCACAGTCGGGTCTTGCACCCTCTCGTTTTCCTAAAAAAATGTTATCGACCCAGTGTGGCCATGCATGCAAGAAACAGCACGTTGATTGGATTTCACTTGCTGTTCAAGAGCTGTGTTCAGAGTTCAGACAGCAGGTGCAAGAACTGCAGCCAATGCTAACAGCACGTTTTTTCCCCCAAAGGCATGCGACAGAGAGGCCGGTGCAGTGCAAAAGATAGACATCCGCATTACCATACCTATATATCCTGCTCCTGCTTTGCATCTGTCTCTCTCTCTTCTATACACGAATTGCCCTGAGGACAAACAAATGTAACTTTATCCAGCCAACGCCCATGAGCGAGAGATATTCTTTCAACAAATACTCGCACGGGAGCGTATCGTGTGCAATCGGCCTTCGTATGCAACTTTTGCAACATCTAATAACAGGCGCTAGATTTGTATCCGATGGCCAGATTAAGAGGTGGGGATTTTTAACACTTAAACCCCCCCACCATCCCTTCTTTTGCTAACTAAAATTTTCCCCGTCACTCCACCTTGACGTTCCGTTCGATCGATTCTGTTCAATCGATTCTGTTCGATCACTCCACCGTAACGGAACGTTAACCACCCGTTCGTATCGAGGCCTGTATGACCGGTACGCCGCTGCCGCTACGAATCTGCGCACACGCCGCCGCCGCTCGGTACGTCCGGCAGCCGCCGCTCGGTCCGTCGGGCCGCCGCCACCCGGTTGGCTTCGAAGCGCTGCGACGCCCAGGCACCAGGAGCCCGTCCAGGCACCTCGTCCAATTCCACATACCACGACGCCCAGTCACCTCGGTGACCTGTTTAGCTCGTCTGACGCTCGTATCGTTCATCGTCATGGCTGGCCTACAACTTGGAAGTCGTGAGCGCGTGTGTGTGAATTCCAAACTGAAAAATTTTACTCGTGTCAAAATTAAATTAAACATGGTCGCTCCCCGCACGGGAGCGTATCGTGTGCAACTGGCCTTCGTATGCAACTTTTGCAACATCTAATAACAGGCGCTAGATTTGTATCCGATGGCCAGATTAAGAGGTGGGGATTTTTAACACTTAAACCCCCCCACCATCCCTTCTTTTGCTAACTAAAATTTTCCCCGTCACTCCACCTTGACATTCCGTTCGATCGATTCTGTTCGATCGATGCTGTTCGATCACTCCACCGTAATGGAACGTTAACCACCCGTTCGTATCGAGGCCTGTATGACCGGTACGCCGCTGCCGCTACGAATCTGCGCACACGCCGCCGCCGCTCGGTACGTCCGGCCGCCGCCGCTCGGTCCGTCGGGCCGCCGCCGCCCGGTTGGCTTCGAAGCGCTGCGACGCCCAGGCACAAGGAGCCCGTCCAGGCACCTCGTCCAATTCCACGTACCACGACGCCCAGTCACCTCGGTGACCTGTTTAGCTCGTCTGACGCTCGTATCGTTCATCGTCATGGCTGGCCTACAACTTGGAAGTCGTGAGCGCGTGTGTGTGAATTCCAAACTGAAAAATTTTACTCGTGTCAAAATTAAATTAAACATGGTCGGGTGCCGGAGGGGAAAAACATTCAACTACCATGAAAATCACAGAAATCATAACAGTAGCTGCTCAAGATGAAGGTTTAGAGCATAAAGGAAACAACGATCAGTACCAGATCGATAGCAAAAAATTCACTGACACACTAAAAAATTCACTGATATTACATCTAGTGGCATAAAGCAAACAATCAGCCATCAACCTTATTTGGGCAATTCCGTGCATCATGATCCGTTACTATTTGCTTGCATTTTCCACACCGCCGTTTTTTTGGTTCCTTCTTCTCCTTGCTCTTCATAATTCTTTTGACTCGCCCTCTCCGGACACGATATCGCTTGGTGGACGTATTTGTACTTCATCTGGAATTTTCCCACCAAGGAATGTTTCGAACTCATCCTGCTTACTAACTGCAGCAGCGGGAACGATCTTTTGTAGAGGTTCCATTAGGCTCGATAAACTGGAACACAAAAAGTCAATCGCTTCTTCAGAGTTCTTGGCCATTTGTACCAGATCTTCAAACGTGTTCCGGGAATGTGAAATTTTTTTGCACATTGCCAGCTCCATAGGATCTTTAGCCTTTTCGTCGAGAAGGTTGCCGTCATCATCGAAGAACACGTCGCTGCAAAATCAAATATCTGATCAACACTATAATCACATAAAACATTTTTTTAAAAAAAATCAGGGTATAAACTAACCTTTTACATTTTTCTCCCATCTCTTCATAATATAAGCCGCTGGGATCTCATTTTGCTTCTCAGCTCTAAGCACTTGTATGATATGACGACATGGGATGCCATGGGACTCATAAAATTTGCAGGAGCACGTACCAAACATATTAGACTTGTTCATCCGAACAACTCGCTCTTTTCCAGTTTGGCTGCTGATTGTGAAATATTTTATATCTTCACACTCGAAATACCTTGAATAAAGCAATGGTCTCTCGCAATTTTAATTTGTTCCTGAAATTTGAAGAAAACTTCATGTGTGTAAAGCACACTGCATTGCTTCTCAATGCTCCATGGTGTAATCAATTTAGGGTTGCTGTTACGACTTTTATTATCAGCTAGCAACTCCTCTTCACATTGGCACTCCAAAGCTGTGTCAAACCTTAGCCAGAACTCAACAAAAGCCAACTTTCTGCGAATGAAACGATTAAAAAAAGAATTTGCACTCTCCGATCGTGATGTAGTCCTAAGCATACCAGCTAGAGGTGTATCCGTAAAGTATACCGGAATCCAAGATTCACGAATGGCAAACCTATTAGAAAACCAATCATTTTCCAGGAGTCCATAATCTGTCATGATAGAATTCCATTGTGACTCAAAATCATGTGAATCCTCGGCCCCCAAACACACTTGTTTAGTCTTACCCAAAAATTTTGATCTTTATTGATAGAGGGCCCTACCTTCTCGTGTACCTTGTCCATGATATGCCACATGCAAAACCTATGAGCTGTTTCCTCGCAGAATCTCGGCGATAGCAGCAATCATGCTCGAATCTTCATCGTTGTGATTAGATGAGGTGCTACTCCACCCATAGCCTTGAGAAAGGTCTTGAACAACCATACATATGACTCGATCTTTTCATTGGCTAAGAACGCTGCCCCAAGGAAAACACTTTGCAAGTGATGATTGACTCCAGTAAATGGCACAAATTTCATGTTATACTGGTTGGTGGTATACGTTGCATCAACCGAAATCACGTCACCAAAAACATTATAGTTTTTTCTGCTTACTGCATCTGCCCAAAATACACGAACAAGTCGTCCCTCTTCATTTACCTCAAATTCATAAAAGAAGGCAGGATTTACTTCCTTCTTTCGCTCAAGTTGTGCCACAAACATGTGTGCATCTGCATCCTTGATTTTGGTTCTGAGGTCACGATAATAATTTTGCACATCCCTCTTGGTGCAGCCAACACTCTCAAACCCACCCTCACTGACATGGAGAAGTCGATATGCCTGTGAGGTGCCAATGCTAGCCTTCTGACAATTGAACAAATTACTCTTAACCCTCTCACTGACTCTACGATTGGATCTTAGCAAATGCCTTTTATCTGGCGAAACAAAACCATGGCTGTGCTCCTCAACCATTGAAGTTATTCGATACTTCCTGTCACTGTCAAGCTTTACAACAATATGTGCCGGACAACCACATCTAGTTTCCATCAGTTTTGGCGGCTTTCTTTTTTTCCCAGATTCTTCACTAGCATCTGGTACCTTCTCCTTAGTGAACCCTTCTCTTGAACAATAATACCTCTTGCCTAATATTTCCTCATCTCCCTTCCTCTGCTGACCAATACGAACAGAGAAACCAGCATCATGTGCATATGACTTATAGAATTTCTCAACATCTGAGAGACTATCAAACATCATTCCAACCACTGGCTTCGATGTTCTTTATAATTAATGTTGCTTGTGTCACTTGTTGCCTACAGATGTGTAAAAAATGTATGAGAAAACACCAGTAGAACTATTATTGTGGTCGAACGTTTCTTTGCAACTTACTGCTACACTCGGCGAAGATTCTGTCTGTGGTGTGCGTGGATGTTCAAGGTAGGCTCCAAGTCCTGCGTCGATGGCCTCAATGGACGAAAAACCAGCATTCATATCCATGGCGACGTCGTCGATCTCTATGGCCGCGCCGGCGCCTGAACACATAAAACCGTACGTAGGGTTTAGGGTATAGACATGAACGACACTACGAATGAGAGTCTAGTACAGACGTACCCATACCTGCACCAGCGGCGGTATCACAATCCAGGATGTTATTGGATTCGAATGCCGGGTAGCGATCCATGGCGATCTATGGCGACACGTTGCAGAGTGTGTCCGAGCGCGACGAGGTGCCTGGACGGGCTCCTGCTGCCGGGGCGTCGGTGTCCGAGCCCGTCGAAGCGAACCGGGCGGCGGCGGCGCGACGTACCGAGCGGCGGCGGCGGCGGCGCGACGTTGCGTGCGTCTCGCTGGTTCGTATCCTGTGCGGCGGCGGCGGCGTACCGGACGGATCGAGCGGATCCCTTCGATACGAACGGAACGAGATACGGTCGTACAGGCCTCGATACGAACGGAACCAGGACGTTCCGTTACGGTGGAGTGATCGAACAGAATCGATCGAACGGAACGTCAAGGTGGAGTGACGGAGAAAATTTTAGTTAGCAAAAGAAGGGATGGTGGGGGGTTTAAGTGTTAAAAATCCCCACCTCTTAATCTGGCCATCGGATACAAATCTAGCGTCTGTTATTGGATGTTGCAAAAGTTGCATACGAAAGCCGGTTGCACACGATACGCTCCCTAGATAATAATCATAGCAAAATCAGTCAAATAGTCATCACAACAGGTCAGATTGGCTTACAAATCAGAACAATCAAGAACAATAGAAAGCCTGTTCCAATCACTTAAGTTAATCATAGAGATAGGAGGACGAAAGGCCCTGTAGTTGGCACATCATGGGCAGACCAGTCCATTTACGTCTTTATCAACTAAGATTATAAACATCAAGAAGCAAACATCAAATTAATGCCAATATACAAATCCAAGTTATCAAATGCTGCAAACTCCAATGGTGAGAATGGTTAATGGTAGCTAAAAGAAAGCAGAACTCAGAAATACCAGAGAACTATAATCTTAGAGCAAGTGCATCAGTACGTTGTTTGTTGCAAATTAAGGACAATGTTGACATAACTCAGCACAAGACATAAAAAGAAGTTAAGATCTGAAGTTAATGTGGAGCATTACATATGAAGTTCATTACAGGACACGTAGGTATAAATAAAAGCACATAGACTTGTTTATTCTTCTTCACCATAGAACAAAGCATTGAGGTCGTAGGCATCTCCACATTAACTTCGTCCTCAACACTACAAAGTGTCTGGTACACAAAATGGAAGATGAGTACATTCAAAGTAATAACTCTTCAAATATTGGAAACGAATGATGAGGCTACGACATTAAGCACCAATTTTCTAAGTGTGATAAACATCTCTTACACTTTAGTTGCAACCAAGTTCCCATCTGAATCAACCCACTCTTGGATCCCATCCGAGTAACCACCAAGATCACTTAAACCATACCACGCAAATTAATTACGAATTATTTCAAGCCGTTTTTGACAGCTAGCTTGGTTGATATACCAATTTTAGACTCCTGACAATGAGCATGGTTTTTACCCATCAATCTTTACTGCAAATCATGTTTTCCCCAACATGCTAAGCACTCAATATTGCCAAGGCATTCAGCAGGTCAATCTAAGGACTTTACAAAGACGCTGTTCCCAACCCACGTATTATATACCTCAAAGAGGTTTCACCATCAACATGGGATTACCCAGTCATTTTCGGTACTGTACCAATAACTTTGTGTACTAAAACTAGGTAGCTAATTAATTCTAGCTACAACCTTCACACACTAGTCACCAAGTCATCTCATGGTTGCACCAGGCGTTGCCTCATATTTAAAGCCCCTAGAAAACTGAGTTCGATTCGAACTCTATACTAAGCCCTTAATAACAACTCAAGTCCAACTGTAACAAAACAGTACCCATATTTGACAAATAGCATGCATCTAAGTTCTAACTACACTAAACAACATATGCTACAAAGATGGTTTAAGGACAGCAACATCAAAGTCGTGCTCCTTAAAACTTAGGTACTGCAAGCAACAATAAACAAATAAGAAAGCAAATTTGGCAAAACATGCCTAAGAGGTTACCAATGCATAGAGCCTGTTTCAATGATTCTGGGGCCACAAGTTCTCTTTTTCTTCTTACACATTGGTTCTTCAATCTTTGGAAACTTAATATGATCTCTATCAGGTGCTTTAGTGTCACGATCAATCTCATGGTCCCTGTGACAGCTTATGAGAAGTCTGTTATCTGAGCAACATATGCAAACAATTTTAAAAGCGACAAGGTTGCGTACATGCAGTATATCAAAAAACATTTTGATAATTCCCAAGCCCGTGTGATGATGCCCTCTTCTTCAATTTCTTCAAAGGAAATTTGCCTGCGAAAGAATTCCAAATATTTGAATAAAAAGAGATAATACACACTGTAATTAAAAAGATGGAAAGTTTGTTCTGTAACAGCACCTTGGTAAACACTTCCTGTGATATGATTTTGGACAGCGTCTGCAAACAGCAAATTGCAAAGGCTGAAAAGTTCTATCCTCCAAACCTTTGCAATGAAAGCACCGGTGGATGGGGCACGTAAATACAAACCCTTCTGTTATCTTCTTCTCCAATTCTGAGGCTTCATTAATGTTGTTAGGATGAAGTTGCTGGGCAACACATTTTGGGTGGTAAAAGTGCCCACATGTAGCATTGTTACATAAAAATACCTGGAGAACAATGCAAAGAATTAGCAAATAAAAGCAGAACTGGAACTGAAATTGCATAGCAATAAGTCTGGAGTAGTAGTTTGTGACACCTGGCACAGTGGGTAGATAGCGACTGAACTCTTTTTTTAATCAAAATCAGCAGGAGCTATTCTATTAAGCCAGAAAGGAGAGTTTACAAGGACTGAGAAGGCAGTGCGCAATGCCTCCCAAAACAACACAACACCAGCCAGCACCACAAGACCTTGCCCGGCACGACACACATACAGACGGGAAGTTTTCACCAACAGACATGTCTGTAACCTTAACAGGCATGGCTTCTCCCTAAATAACTATATGCCCTTCAACTCATCAAAGGTCCAGCACCAATGTGTCATTCAATAAATCAGCTAGTACAACCTAATACTGTATCTGGACTGGACAAGAGTGATTACAGGTTGATATTGCGCTGATGTGAAAAAAATCACTACTGCAAACACAGATGGAAGCTAATCAAAATCATTAAGTTTACAAGATTAACAATGTAAAGTCACAACGACAATTATTATAGAGATTCTGAGTAATCCTGCCACAGATTAGATTTTATGAAAAAAAAATATAACTAAAAAACAAACGTTGCATCACGGCAACAGCCACAAATCTGAGGTAGCGAAAAAAACGAAGGCAAGGTACACGTACACCCATTAACCATCTTATGTGATGGAACATAACATTCCAGTACATTGGAATGAAATTTATCTAAAAGACGAGCGAAGTTGTTCCCAGTGACCCACTTATTAGTTTTTTTCTCGAATACGCAAAAGACTTGTGCATCTTTGTATTTAAGAAGAAGAGTTTTTTACATCAGCGCCATAGCGCAGTTGGGAGGTTAAGATATTACATAAAGCGCGTCCTCCCTAGCCAGTAAATTCTAAGCGGACTACTCACACACTACATAGCTTAGGTTGCAAGCCCCGGCATCGAACCCCTGGTCGGCGGCTTGCTTGCGGCTGCAGCGTCGCCTCCGCGTCTGCTTGCCATCAGGGAAGAGCTCGCGTAGTGCCACATCGTTGGAGGGGCCCGGCTTTTACATGGATTGGTATTCCTACCTCGCCTCCTCGATCGGTCTGTCTTGAAGGAGTCCAAGACGCTGCATGACAAGCATTTCTCCACGCTTGGCGACCGGCACCTTGGCCAGTGGCTGCGCCGCAATACGCGTGCTTCGCCACGGGAGCGATGGAGAGTCATAGATCTTAGTCTGCAGCAGCGGTGTGGAGACCTTCTTGAGCACCTTCTGCGCGAATCTCTTGAGGCGCCCGCTTAGCGACGATGGTGAGTCCTGCACGCAGTTACCCTCCATGCGTGTGCCGTTGCATTGAATCGGCACTGCGATGGGGGTTTGGGGCTCCTCGTCCTCCAGGAGGAGCCAAAGATCGTGCAGTGTACACTCAATCACCGCCATGACTACAGGCTCCGCATCCCTTGCTGTTCGCGCGGCTGCCGCCACGGGCTCGGAGTTGCCGGGCACCGACTCGAAATGCAGGAGGTGTGTCTTCAGAAGAGTCCGCTACAACTGCACATCGGCGTCGGCGCTCGTAATACTTCAACGGCTTCGGCGATCGCGGCACGCCCCGCCCTTGGTCGCGTACAACCGGGGTGTCCGTGGCCGTAGCCAACGTGCCTGGGTTGTCCCCGTCAGAGTGGACTCCGCGGCGATATGGCCGGACTCTGTTGCTACTCCGAGACTCCGATGGTCGGCCAGCTTGGCCGGCGCTGAATCGGGCTCTCGAGCTGGGGACGCCTGCGGTGGCCGCAGCGAGAAGCCCGGCGGCGCAGCAGCGTCGTCGTGCTCAACATTCCACTCGCCATCCTCGCGCTGCCCGTCGTAGCTCGTCGTGGCCTCTGTGAAGGATAGGGCATGCGTGTTGTCGATCGCTGGCAGAGGTCCCTCAAGGATAGAGTCCCACGTCAGAAGCCGGGCCTGCTCTGGTGGGCTGGGGTGTGGACCGTCCGGAGGAACGGCCTACTGGTGCTGAGGCTCCTGCTCCGAGGTGGAGGGCCCATCCGGTCATAGGGTGGTGTCCGCCATGGCGCCCAAAAGCACTTCGGCCTCGGGTCTCGCGTTGTCCCCGATGGTCGATGGCTGGGCGCGAGGCCTCCACGCCTGGCGAGGCGGTGCAGCCTTGTGCCCGCCGGCGGCGGCGCCTCTGCCCACGCGTGCGCGAGCCAGTCGTGATGTTGTCGTTGGACGGGGTGAAGGGTGGTGCGTCAGGGCAAGCCTGGTCCAAGACCGCCTGGGATCCACAGAGAACAATGAATCTCTCCGGGAGCTCCCCTGGCTGCAGCCCTGCGGCGGCAGCGATGGCTGCCCGTGCATTGAAGATGAGGACGTCCGTCGAACCGCAACGGGGCAAGATGACGATGGGGAATCGTAGGCTTGCCCCGCCGTTGTCAGAGGGCGGCAGTGGTGAAGGCGTCGTCCCTAGCGCGTCCTCCGACGCTCCAGGTGGAGGCAAAGGTGGGGTTTGTCCTTCCAGCCCTGCCGACGTCCCACGGCCTTGCCCGTGACGATGCTTGACAGAGCGGCCGTTCGTTTTGGCTGCTGGGCGGCTGTTGCATGCAGACACTCGTGGCCGATCGCAATCCCGGGCGAGGTGGTAGGGCCGTAGACATTTGAAGCAGCATTGCGGCCGGTGGCACGTCGCTCGCCGGTGGCCAGGCACGAGGCAATTGAGACACCGGTCCTCAACCGCCCTGGGGCGACACCGCGGCTGGCAATCGGCCCGATGTCTCCGCGCACGAGGTCGCCTGGCCGTTCCCATGGCCGGCCTCGCCACCTGATCCGGTCGCTGGGGGAGTACGCGCTGCCACCCGTCCGCGTCCGGCGGCGTTGCACGGCGTTGTGGGCCTAGCCGTCGGTGGGCAGGGATCCGATCCGCAGCCACGGCAGTGGCTTCTTCTCGCAGTCCACGGTTGCGCCCACCACCGTCCTCCTGCGGTGGCGGTGTTGCCCGAGGCGCCAGGGTCGGGCTGGCCTGGCGCCGGCACCCGTGGACGTGTTGGCGGCAGCGGCGCCACCCGTGGACATGTTGGCGTCAGCCCGCTGCCGCCACACGCTTCGGGCGCCACTGCCCCCGTTGCGCGTCGCACGGTGCGGCGGCTAATGTGGCCTCAACGCTGTCAGTGGCGCTTGGGCCGGGTTGAGGCGGCTGAGGAGCTGGCGCCCGAAGACCCGACAACCGGTGGCGCCGCGAGCACCCTTGGCTCCGTCAGCCTGGACGAAGCAACACGACGAGCGACTTGTAGGTACTTGGGCTCCAGAGCGGCGACAGGAGGAGGTCTATCACCATGGCGGGCCTCTCCATCTCTGGCCGAGGTGTCCCCCACCTCAAGGCCAGCAGAAGTCGGCACCCTGTTGGGATCACCACTGTCAGGGCAAGCGGATCCGCCGGAGATGGCCGCCTTAACCGTGGTCGAGGTCTCCCCGACCTCAAGACCAGGGAAAGTAGCCGACTTGGGGCGGGCGAAGGAACGGCGGAGAGTTGGCGCAGGCTCGTCAACCTCGTCGTCAGAGCAGTATTCCACCAGGACATCTGCCCACCGCGTCGCCTTTGACCGGCCCGCGGGGGAAGGGAAGAATGGGGGAGCAGCGGGCGACAATGGCTTACTGCGGTCGCCGGAGGAGCTGGAGAAGGCGGGCGCGGTGGCTGACGGCGGAGTTGGCGCAGCAGCCCCGTTCTCGGTGGTGACCTGCGACGCATCCTCCGGGAACGTGCGGCGGGGCGGGATCATTGGCGCAGGCGTCGAGGTAGAAGCCCCCGTGACGTCGTACACATCCTCCACTGGGCCGCGCATGGGAGGACCAGCAGCAGTTGCGGGAGGGACGCCAGGGGTGGGCGGAGCGCCGAGATCTGCCGCGTCCCTCCCGGCCGAGGCACCCCGAGCCTCAAGGCCAGAGGAAGGCGGCTCCTTGACCGCAGGCGACCTGGCTGTAGCAGCGGCGCCCACCGCCCGTGGCAGAGGGGCGGCAGCCGTGGGCTCGCTGAACCAGCCCCACTCGCGGACGGCGGCGCACCACCGGAGGAGGCCACGCCCGGGGAAGCCGCCAACACAGCAGGAGGCGCCGCCGCAGCAGCAGGCTCCCCCGACGGGGCGACAGGAGGCACCGCCGCGGCAGCAGGCTCCCCTGACGGGGAGGTGATGTAGCTGCACATCGCGGCCGGTTGCCCAGGCGGCGGCGCCGCCGCGCGAGAGCATCCGGCCCCGGGCGCCGTTGCCGAGTCCCCTGGGTCACGGCCTTCGCGGGGCGGAGGAGAAGCCACGGCGGCCAGAGGGCGCCGCGGGGCCGCTGGAACCAGCCCCATCGGGCGGCGTGGCGCTCGCGTGGGCGCGCTTCGTCCCTGTCAGCGGCGGCCCGTTCGAGAGAGGAGGGGATGGGGGAGGGGAAGCAAGGAGAGGAGGGGAGGAGGCGGAGGGGGTGGCGCCGACGTCGGAGCGGCGGCCGACGCCGGTGGCGGCGGCGGCGGGGAGGCCGGGGGCTATGGCTCCCGCATCGCGTTTCTCCCTGTCAAGCCCACCCACTCGGTACTCAATCTTCAAGTACTCCGTACATGCAAATACTAGTAGTTCACCCACTTATTAGTGGGTTGTCAAAAGAGCTTTTTTTTTTTAGAACACGACTTCGAGTCCACAGATAAGCTAATTATGTGGGAGGATCCTGGGAAAAAATAACATATTTGTGGACTCGTGGACAAGCTCCTCGTATATGAGCCCAAGTTTTATTGCATGATCAATCAATGACTACATGCAACTGGAGGAAAGAAACAAGACACTCCTGCTCCTCCTATTCCCTAGATATAAACTACTACAGATCCTTGTAGGTGTAAGACTGAAGGAAAAATTAGGTCATTTGAACATTAGGTGATTTGATTAACACCCAAAGCTGTGAGTGTTTATTCACAAATTCCATTTTTCTTTGCAATGCCAGTATAGCTTAGCTGTTGCTCCATCTGATGGTTCCAACACTCCGCAGATAAAACACTGGTGTTGCTTATACTCACAGTTCTTGCACAGAAATAATTTCATCGCCTAACCAAGGGCAAGACAATTTCAATTTAGAAAATTATAACAAGTTCAAGTAAATCTTTCATCACTCAGGTACAACACATACCTCAACTTCTGCCTCAGTGTATCCAAGGGTATCACAATATGAGTCTTCACCACTTCCTTCTTTTGCATGGAAAGAGCGCATACATGGGCCATCACAGCTATAGTAGAACAATGCAACAAGTAGACCACATTAAGAAAAAGACCAGAATATGGATGATATATGACTAACAGATTGATGAGTATAAAAATTTAACAACACCTACAGTTAGAACAAGTATATACAGGAAAAACTTATAATATTGACATTGGTTAGGAAATAATACAGGTTGAAAATGAGAGAAACGAAATGAGAATGATAATATTTGAAGGAAACATAAGAAAGAAAATAATTCAGGGAGCAGTAAACCAGATTATGCAAAGTGGTTTAATGCATTAACTAGATAATCAGATTTATAGATAGAAGTTGGATGCCTAGACCTTCAACACCTTACACCTACTGTCACGGACATTTTCATAATAAAGCTCCTATTAAGGAGAACTCCTGACTTTATTTTTAAGAGACAAAAAAAGAAACATGTCTCAGCATGTTGCTGTCAGAGAGTCTATAAGCTTGCAATTGCTCCTCGGAACATGGTTTGCAATAAAGCACCTTTACATGGGTTCTTATCCCATTTTTATTGTTAACATAATGATGCGCAGCTATCCTGCGTGTTCGACAAAAAAAAAAAAGCACCTTCACAACAAAAACTAACCTCAAAAGCGAAAGAATATGTGTACACTTAACAAAAAATGTAATCCATCAAATCTATTGTTTAGTTCTGGCTCATGTATCACCATAGAAAATGCAATGAACATCGTTTTCTCTAGTTGTGAGAAAGTAGTAGCAAATTTACAAGCTTTCTGTACATCAATATATCACACCCATTCCATATGAATAACAGAACTGGAATTTTCATCATAAAACTTTCCAGGATATGGAGTAACTCCAATGATCTACTTCATAGTAATGCATATAACTCCAACCATGTACATTATGTTTCCAATAAGATGCATAAATGCTACACTTCTTCCTGCACATCTGGTTTGTTTTAAGATGATAGTGTTAACTACCAGTTTACAGCCTAAAAACTTTAGGTGATATCTCTACAGGTAGCCATCTCATACGGGTCTTCCTAATTTTAGAATATAACTTGAATAGTGTTTTTAATAAAAAATCGAAGCTAGACGCTTGGCATGATGGCTATAGGTTAATCACCATAGTGAATATATTAGAAGTGGTTATGTTGTGTGTGCTCAACTTAAGACATGAACAAGTAAATACTAACTACAGAAAAACATCAAGTTGCCCAGATTCTCAAGAATAGAGAATATTTTCAGGTCTCCGAATTAATCACATAAGGAAATCCACCTACAATAATAGTTCTCCTCCATCGTCACAAATGGCACATACTGAACCAAACAAATCTTCATCAGATTCATTATTGCCATTCTCAAAAATCTTCTCATTTATAACCTCACCATCAGCAATATCAATACTGTGTGCACCAACCTAGTCAAAATTACATTAAGAGAAACAATTAATCTTTGATTAATTTATCTTCCAAAACATTCAAGATTATGCATCTTCCGAAACATTCAAGATTATGCAGAACCGTACACATACCACCACCAACCTAGTCAAACTCGTATTAAGAGAAAAAAATTATGTGTCAATTAATTTCTCTTCCAAAACATTCGAGATTATGCAGAACCATACACATACCTGAGTAGATATTCTTTCAACAAATGCTCGCAAAGCCTACCAGATGATAATCATAGCAAAATTAGTTAAATAATCATCATAACAGGTCATATTGGCTTACGAATAACAGCAATCAAACACAATAAAAAAAGATGTTCCAATCATTCTAATTAATTACAGAGATAGGAGAAGGGCGATAGGCTGGCCCCATAGTCGGCACATCATGTGCAGATCAGTCCATTTACACGTCATTATCAGCTAAGATTACAAACATCAAATAAATGGCTATACAACCCCAAGTTATGTAATGCTGCAAGTCCAAGGTTGGAAACGGTAGCTAAAAGGTAGCAGAGCTCAGAAATGCCAGAGAATTGCAAACTTAGAACAAGAGTATGTTGTTTGTTGCAAATTAAGGACAATGTTTACATAGCGCAGCTCAAGACACAAAACGATGTGTGAATGTAGTTAAGCAGGAACTGAGCCTAGCACAGTTGTTGGGACCCCAACACCCAAGTTTAAGTTCTCTCCGCATCGAATTGGGTGTCATATTTTCTTGTAGATTATTTCACGCTCATTGAAGACGCAACTGTGCTATATATACTAACAAACAGTCAAACATGACTGAGAACTACAATAAAAACAGCGGAACAGAATATACCTTTGAGTTTTCTAAGACAGGATCCATTGATGCAAACCGCCTCATCAGTGACAGTGAGGTCTGGTTCCTGAAGTTATCCTCCGAGGGCATAGACCAAAACTTGCTGCAGAAGAACAAGTGAAATCTGTAAGACTCAGGGCTCACCATCTACCAAAAGAAGAGACAAACGTGACAGAGCGACTACGGAATCGAAGTACCCAAAAACTTAATGAAGGTGGATCCACAAGGCTGTCTGCGGCCAATCAGGATTCCTCCTGAGAAAATGCAGCATCTGCGACGTCATCAGCAGTCTTGGTCCTGTGCTTGTACATGTTACAGGCATTCGCGAGGCATAACCAGCCTCCGCCATATCCTGTCATGAGCACCAAGAACCGGGGCTGTTCGCCATCAAGCTCCAGCCTCCAGGCCACCACCTCCTTGTACAGCCTGATGCCCCCAGCGGTGAACCCCTTCAGGTACAGCGCCTTGTTGCCATTGGGGACATTGGCGGTGGTAGCCATGAACCAAAGCGGCAGGGTGGAGAAGCACACGAGCTCATGGTTGTCCGTGGCATGGAAGGAGTACTCGTCAGCGATGCCAATAATGTCTGCACCACCAACCGTCAAAATTATATTAAGAGAAACAATTAGTGTGTGGTTAATTTGTCTTCCAAAACATTCAAGACTATGCAGAACCATATACACATACCCGAGTAGATATTCTTTCAACAAATGCTCGCAAAGCCTATCAGATAATAATCATAGCAAAATCAGTCAAATAATCACCATAACAGGCCAGATTGACTTACAAATAACAGCAACCAAGCACAGTAAAGAGTTGTTCCAATTACTTTTTCTTTAATTATAGACAGGAGAAGAATGAAAGGCCCTGTGGTTGGCATATCATGTGCAGGTCAGTCCATTTACATGTCATTAGGATCTAAGATTATAGCAGCGAATTAATGACAGTACAAACCCAAGTTAACAAATACTGCAAATCTAAGGCTGGAAATGAGAGCTAAAAGATAGTAGAGCTCAAAAGTGCCAGAGAATTACAATTCTATGTTGTTTTTTGCAAATTAAGGACAGTGCTGGCATAACCCAGCTCAAGACATAAAACAAAGCTCGAATGTAGTTAAGCAGGAAGGGCCTAGCACAGTTGCTGGGAGGTGTGGGTGTACACCCCCGGCCCACCACCTAAGTTTAAGCTCTCTTCACCTCGACTTGGGTGTCAAATTTTCTACTAATGTACAATGCCACCTAGGTTATTATGTAGTTAACCCTCACAATTGTGCTATATAGTAGAAAATATACACTAACAAACACGATTGAACTCCGATCACAAGAGCGGAACAAATTATACCTCTGAATTTCCTAAGACAGGATCTGTTGCCGCGAACCGCCTCATCGGTGACGGTGAGGTCTGGTTCCACAAATCATCCTCTGAGAGCCTAGGCCGAAAATTGCTGCAGAAGAACGAGTTCAATATATAAGCCTGCCTCAGAGAGCTCACCATCTCCCAAAAGAACAAACAAACGCGACAAAGCAAGGCATTGCTGAAGTACCCAAAAACTTGGCGAAGGTGGATCCACAAGTATGTGTCCGGCCCATCAGGATTCCTCCTGAGGAAATGCAGCATCTGTGCCGTCATCAGCACAGACCTCGCCGTGCGCTCGTAGATCTTACTGGCCATCGCGAGGCGCAGCCAGCCATCGCCGTCTGCTCGCGCGAGCACGAAGAACTGGGGCTGTTCGCAGTCAAGCTCCAGCCTCCATGCCACGACCTTCTTTTGCAGCATGAGGCCCCTGTTGGTGTGCCCCAAGAGGTACAGCGCTTTGTTGTCTTCGAGAACATCGATGGTGGTGTCGCTGAACCGGAGCGGCAGGGTGGAGAAGCACACGAGCTCATAGTAGTTGTCCTTGGAAACTTGGAAGAAGTACTCGTCAACAATGTAATTGTCTGCACCACCAACCTATGCAAAATTATATTAAGAGAAACAATTAATGTGTGGTTGATTTGTCTTCCAAAACATTCGAGATTATGCAGAACCATATACATACCTCAGTAGATTTCTTTCAACAAATGCTCGCAAAGCCTATCAGATAATAATCATAGCAAAATCAGTCAAATAATCATCATAACAGGTCAGATTGACTTACAAATAACAACAATCAAGCACACAAAAAGTTGTTCAATTACTATTTCTTCAATCATAGAGATAGGAGAAGGATGAAGGGCCCTGTGGTTGACATATCATGTGCATATCAGTCCATTTACACGTCATTATCATCTACGATTATAAAAATCAAGAAGCAAACATCAAACTAATGGCAATACAAACCCAACTTATCAAACACTGAGACTCTAAGGGTGAGAGTTGTACCTAAAAGATACTAGAGCTCAGAAATGCCAGATAATTACTACTACAATCTTCGAGCAATAGTATATTGTCCATTGCAAATTAAGGACAATGTTGACATTACCCAGCTCAAGACATAAAACAGAGTTTGAATGTAGTTCAGCAGGAACTGAGCATAGCACATTTGTTGGGAGGTGTGGTTGTAGTTTAAGTTCTCTTCGCCTCGACTTGGGTGTCAAATTTTCTAATTTACAATGCCACCTAGCAAGTTATTATGTAGTTCACCCCTCATAACCTGTGCTGTATATAGTTTATAGTATATAAACTAACAAACACAGTTGAGAATTCCGATAACAAGAGTGGAATAGAATAAAAGATTATTATACCTCTGAGTTTGCTAAGGCAGGATCCGTTGCCACAAACTGCCTCATCAATGACAGCGAGGTCTGGTTCCTGAAGTCATTCTCTGAGGGCCTAGGCCAAAACATGCTGCAGAAAAAACAAGTGAAATCTGTAAGACTCCGGGTTCACCAATCACCATCTCCACCAAAAGAAGAAAGAAACGTGAAAGAGGGACCGGGGAATTGCCCCCGAGGTACCCAAAAGCTTCCCGAAGGTGGATCCACAGGGCCGTCCCCGGGCCATCAGGATTCCTCCTGAGGAAATGCAGCACCTGCGCCGTCATCAGCACCGTCCTGGCCGTGAGCTCGTAGAACTTAGCTGGCTTCACGAGGCGCAGCCAGCCAACACCGTCTGCTCGGGGGAGGAGCACGAAGAACTCGGGCTGCTCGCCGTCGAGCTCCAGCCTCCAGGCCACCACCATCCATCACGCCCCGAGCCTCAGGCCGCCGGCAAACGCGAATCCACGCAGAAACAACAGCCTGTTGCTGTTGCCTTCGGGAACGACGTCGTCGTCGTCGTCGGCGGCCCCGAGCCGCAGCGGCAGGGTGGAGAAGCAGACGGGCTCCTCCCTGGAGAACTCGAAGTAGTACTCGTCCACTGCGTAGATCTGCAACTCAGCGTCTTCCTCGTGCGCCACCACCGCCGCCATGTTCTGTGCGGGTGGCGGCGGCCTCAGGTTTCCCTCGGCGAAATCCGAGACGAGCTGGTGAGGTAGAGAAAGAGGGAGGGGTGAGATTTCGGGTTCGGTGATTCGGGATAAAACCCCGAATGCGAGGAGGGTTCTTCCGTCTTACAGAGGCAGGGTGTCCGCCGCACGGCGACCAGGCAGCAGGTTGGAGGGCGGCGAGAGTTGGTGGCTCGCTGGGGGGCAGCTTTGACAGCGCGCGCGCGCGGCGGGCGTCTGCACTGCCACTGCACGGGCGCGGGGGGAGCTGGAGGAAGGAGAAGGGGGAACCGGGGAGGAGAGGCAGGCTGAGAGGGATGGCGTGCTCTGCTCTGCTCGGGTCTCGGCCGTCTCCTGGTAGTATGTCCTAGTGCTAGTGCGTTGCAGAGAGTGGCAGAGCTTTTTGGCAACCCGGTCGACGGCGAGGGACGCCGGGTGGGGACGGCGGTCACGCGGCTAGCTGGCGCGCGACGCGTGGGCGGCGCGAGCTTGACGGCCTCGGTTCAGCAGCCCGCGGCCAAACTTGAACAGGACGACGCAGCTTCACGGGTGCTCTCCTATTGCTTTGCAGAGAGGGAGTGCCAGCGCTCGTTGGCCACGCGGCCGCCGGCGAGGCACTCTGGGGGTGGAGACACCGGGGAGACGGCGGCCACGCGGGCGAGTGCGCGCGCGACGTGTGGGCGGCGTGCTTGACGACCTCTGGTTGGTTCAGCCCGCGGCCATGAACCCGACGACACGCTTCGGTGTTCCCAGCCGGGCTGGTTTTGGGCCGGACAACAGAACTAGCTAGTAGCTAGAACTAGCCTGTGGGGCAACACATAGCTTGCACGTATGTGGGGATTATGGCCAAGTTATAGTGCTATTGCGAGCTAGGGCTAATTTTCGTCGCAAGTGAAGATGTCTGGGTTCATGGCGACCGGGGCAGGGGCCTTGCTTATATAGCCCTCTAGGAAGCACCATAGTCGTCGGAGCAAACCGAACTCAGTGAACGATTATTATTCATTCTCAAAGGCGATGGAGGCAGGATCCACGAGATCGCCTCTGATTGGCTCCGCAGCCCGGGCGCCCGCCCCTACCCCTTGGGCGGCCGTCCGGCTTCCGGGCCTGTTTCGCCTTCGGTTTGTTTCCAGAGTCTTCTCGTACCTTCCAGATTCCAAAAAAGTTATTCGTAGCCCTTTTGTCTCTATGTAAACCTGACATGTGGGCCTTCCTTAGTTCTTTTCAGCAGACACCCTGCAGAAATAGGCATTCACTAAAACTCGTGGAATTCTATCAGTAAACCCCCTATATCTAAGTGTTAATTATGTTTTAGGTCCTTTTCATGTTTCATTGATGGTTAAAATTGACACTTAAATACCGTCGACACCAGCTTGCCACGGACCACTGATGAACAGGAGCAGAAGGCTAATCTGGGTCAAGTCGGTACTCTCGGCAGTCCTGATCTATACTCTCATTGCGGACGAACTACCTCCATGGGCGATTGAGGAAATCAATAGCATGGGCCGGAGGTTCCTATGGACTGGGAACGAAGGAAGCGTCCGCAGCAAATGTATGGTGGCATGGCCTATCGTCTATCGACCGACCGACCTGGGGGACTTGGAATCCCCGACCTTCGGCTCGCCTCTGTTGCCCTACAGGCTAGATGGCTATGGCTGTAGCAGGCCGATGAGAGCCGTGCATGGGCACAGTTGCCGATCCAAGCCACGAAGATCTTTGAATCTTATAGAGGATTTGAAGAATCATGGTAGAACAGGGAACAAAAAGGAGTGGGCACCCTCTTCGCCCTGGTGGCTTGGAAAATCTCGAAGGAGAGGAAGGCCAGGTGCTTCCGGGGCACCCCCTCCACCACTACCCGCCTGCTCTCCACCATAAAGTAGACCGCCGACCTTTGGATCGAAGTCGGGGTTGCGAAACTCCGTTGTTTGTTGCGCGAGGGGGGAAGCGCTTCATGTAAAATCTTCAGAACCCCCAAAAGGTGGCACGTCCGCGCCGTTGTAAAAACTACTCTTCTTAAATACAAAGATGCGCAAGTATTTTACGTACTCGAGAAAAAAGAATTACTTCTAGTCAAAGCGCGTGTTCCATAATTAATCCTCACTGCTTTTGTGTTTCATATTTGGGATATGTTATTAAGTTTTCATATCTTAAAGATCTTTGAATCTTATAGAGGATTTGAAGAATCATGGTAGAACAGGGAACAAAATATGGAAGCATGTAAAGGATGGGAAGACAAAATCAATTAAGTGTTCCATACAAAATTAGGAAATGGAGAGGGTAGTCCTGTGCATTGTGGATGGCTAAATTAATATATAATACTTTAAAGATCAAATTAATAATCAAGATTATTACTTGTTGATACTCTACTGTAATAAATAAAAAAAGAAAATAAATCATCTATTTAATTAATAGCATTCGTCGAGTTCATGTCACTACCGGATCCACAGCTTTTAACGATGGCTTGAAGCCATCGGCAAAACAATATAAGCCATCGGAAAAGAGGTTGCCGATGGCAAAGTGACGTGGCCATCGGCAACCTCCCATCGGCAATAAAGTCATCGGAAAACATTTTTTTGCCGATGGCCACGTCACTTTGCCATCGGCAAACTTTTCCGATGGCCGTGGCGCCCATCGGCAAACACTGCCACGTCAGCCGCCCCGCCGTCAGGCTGACGGCGGGTTTGCCGATGGCTGACGCCACGTGGCCATCGGCAAAAAAATGTTTTCCGATGGCCACGGCCGTCGGCCTATTTTTTTTTTTTTAAGAAAATCATTTCCCGATTTTTTTGCCGATGGCCGTGGCCATCGGCAAACTTATGTCATTTTGCCGATGGCCTCGGCCATCGGCAAATCTGTGTTCCTGGGCCAAATTCCCCGGTTTGCCGATGGCGGCCATCGGCAAACCTGGGAAATTTTTTTTCCTTTTTTTCCCTGTTTTCTTCCATTCCCAAGACATTTAATCACGAGCATGTTATCACAAGCAATATATAGAACATTCATCACATATATGCGCAATAATACGCCATTTCAAACATAATATAGCATCAAATCCATGTCCATGCCTACAAATCCATATGACAAGTCCAAATGCATCCATACAAGTCCTACATCGGCCAAACATGTCCGACGTGACACAACAAGGTCCAAAATAAGGAATAGAAGCTACCTAGCTCGTGGCGCCGTCCCCTTGGGTCCCCGAGCCCCCAGAAGCATCCTCCCACGCAGGCCAACTCCCCTGCGGCCGCGGCCGCCGCTGCTCGCTTCCGCACGATCTTGCCCGGGCCGAGCTGCCGAGGAACCGAGACGGCCCGGGCTGCGGCTGCGCGGCCACGAGTACCCGGCTGCGTGGGGAACCGAGACGGCCGGGCTGCCCCTGCGGCGGCCACGAGTACCCCTGCGTCGGTGGAGGTGTCGGGACGAACGGCTGCGTGAGGAGGCTCGGAAAGGACCCCAACCGGCCGTGGAGGAGGAACCTGTGGAGAAGCACCCGGCGGAGGGCTAGCACACGGAGTTGGGTTCGAACCCTCCGACGTAATGCGCAAAAAGACCAAGTGATGGAATTAGTACTGCGGATGGCATCACAAGCTAAAGCGATAGGCAATGTAGGGACTCACCGGACGAGGTGCAAGAAAAGGCGGCGGTGGAGTGCGGTGGTGGAGCGAAGAAAGCGGCCGGAGGCTCACCCATTCCCATGGCACGCATGTCTTTGGGACATCTGCGACCACGCCTGCCGGGTAGTGCGGCGCAATCGAGGCCGCGTGCTCGATAGGCAAGCGCCATCTCGCTTCGGTTGGCTAGCACCTCTGGACCGTGGCCTGCAATATTACACGAGCATGGTGGATTGTATTTGAAGGCAAGGTACATTATTTGTGAAACGGTCGAACGACGAATGAAACTCCACTTACCCGAAGACCCGCGATCTGCTGCGCACTTTGCTCGGCTGCGCCGAGGCGCTATGGGGACCCGCGGTGCGCCCCCACGCCGGTCTTCCTTGCGGATCTCGGTCGCGTCGGGACGGAGGACGGGTCAATGGCGGCTGTGGGCCATATAGAACCGGCCGTGCTTTGCTTCCCTCCTCCCAACCTCATCACGAGCTTAGGGTCTATGGGCTCGGCGGTGACGTCGTAGGTGTCGCCATGGGCCTCTCGAGCTGCGGCGGCGTACTTGGTGAGCTTGTCGTACACGACCGGGCTGGTGTATTTCTCTGGCCCGTCCGAAGAGGCATGCGTGGTGGAGGGCGCTTTCGCTGGGCCCTTGTGAGCAAGGGCCCACCCCATGTACTCGTTGATGGGCGGCCGGTCGGGGTGGTGCTCCCTCTGCGAGAAAAACAAAAACATGGTTACAAGTAGAGATATATGAAATCCGGCGCTATAAGAAATGGTTGAACACAAGCATACCCATGTTTCCATGAACTCGGCGAGGTTACGGCTCCCCGGTGGTGTGAGACCCCGGACCTCGCCATCTCTTCCAAGCGCTTCGCCCGACGTGCTCGTGCTCCACGTACGCCGCCGGCGTTTGCCACCCCCTCGACAATCGCACGCCGGCGGTCGGCGTACTTGCTGCACCAGCCCGGAGGTGTGTCGCATGACATTCAAGTATTAGATCTTCCGGATAATGAGTTGAATGTGTCACATAAGGAATCACGGCGGATGTTTTCCTACTTATTTACCTGCATGTCTTGCTCCTCGGTGAGGTCGGTCTCCGGCTCACATATCATCTCCCGGCTGGGTCTTATCCACCTTCATCCCCCGAAGTTGGCGTAGTAGGAGATGATGGCCTGGGTGTGTGCCTCGTAGAACATGTCCTTGATCCGCAACTCGCACACCTTGTCCTGATGCCGGTCCGCCACATCGGGGTCCTGCCCCTCCGCCAACCTATAGTACAACTGCACACAGGCATCAAACATCATTCCATTGTTTGAGAAAAGTCCAACAAATGCGTAGTATTGAGATATGCGTTGCGATTGAAAGACTCACCCAGAACTGCTTCTTGATCTTCTCAGCGAGGACTTCCCCATGTGCGTCCTTGATTAGGAAGTAGTATGGCCATTTGTCGGGCACGATCGTCCTCCCTCGATGGTGACCAAGCCGGGGAAGTTTGCCTTAATCACTCGCCCCTGGATGCTAGTGACATGGGGCGAGGACTTCCCGGCCGACACCTTTCTCCGGCCACTTTGCACAAGCACAACAATTGTTAGTATGCGGTTTTAATTCGAAAATGAAATAAGAACAAGTATAGAAATCAACAATGGATACTTACGTCCCGAGAGATCACGATCTGCGGGCGGTCCTCGAGGCGCGGCAAGTGCTCGGGGAGCCTAGCGGGCCCGCGGCTGGAAGGGCTTCTTCGCGGGGCTGTGGAAGCCGAGGTGCTGCGGTCTCCTCCTCCTCCTCGTCGTCGTCGTCCACCGCCGCCGCCGCCGCCGCCGTCCTCCTCGTCGTCGTCGTCGCCACCGCCACCGCCGCCGCCGTCCTCCTCCTCGTCGTCGTCGTCGTCACCACCGCCGCCGGCACAAACAGCCTCGTCCTCAAACGGCCTCATCCCGGCGGTCCTCCGCCGACTCCCACCCCCCGGCGGTCGACGGCTCCACCTCAAGCTCCTCGTCGTCCTCCTCCTCGTGGTTGCCGGCCTCCACGTGCTCCTCGTGGTTGCCGGCCTCCACGTGCTCCTCGTGGTGGCCGGCCTCCACGTGGTCCTGCTGGGGCCCGAGGTGCATGTACCTGGACCTGACGTTCTGTCGGCGCGACCGTCCTCCGCCTGGCATTTTGTCGAGTGCCTGCAATGACAAAGATTAAAACAGTTAGTATTAGTAGATTGCAAGTACTTGTAAAGAAAACATAAATGTAAGGTAATATAAATAACAGTATCAATATTACATGGATTAGAAACTATCTCCGCAAACGGCAATATTGCTTTGGCGCGCTCATCCTCGTCATCGATCTTGTCGTCATCACTATCAATATTGTCGAGCTCTCTTAAGTCCTCATCATTAGGCGCCACATGTTCCCCAACTTCTACATCGCGTCGCGTCTGCCAGGCATCTAGGATTCTTAAGTCCTCAGCATCGTGCACCTCATCACCCTCGTCCTCATCGATGTCGTTGTTTACTTCCATACTCATCAACGAATCAATGTCTATCTCCAACTTACCTTCTAGCCCCTCAGGTTGATAGAACTCATCTGCCCTTGGGTCAAAGTTGTAATCATCATCGTTCGGGACCGCCGCTTTACCACGTGGCGATACGAACTGCACAAGGCTCCAACCCGCAAGGCGCTTGTCATTCGGGTTTGCCCATGGGAGGTAATAAACTTGCTTGGCGTCTCGGTTAGCCACAATATAGACATCGTCTCCTCCATATTTGGAATCCTGTCGGATTTCGACTTGCCCAATCTTAAGGTCCTTTTTTGTGACCTGGGGATCGAACCAATGGCATTTGAACATCACAGGTTTACAACCTAGGAACTTGCCAAAGTCAAGCTCCAATATCTGTTCGACTATGCCGTAATAGTCCTTTCCATCCGTGCTTGGAGTCCGAACTCCGGTGCACGTGGTTTTTAGATTGCCCGTTTCTCTTCGTAGCTTCTCGTGCGAAACCGATAGCCATTCACGTCATAAACGTCGAATGACTTGACATGTCGATCGAAGGTTTGGCCCACACATCTCAATGCGGGGCTCATTTCCGCATCACAATTAGCACACGGTTAGGACGGTGGATAGTTAAGTTAATCGCTCATAGGAGCAAAGTGGAATCGAGGTTAGGTAGATAGTTACCTTTTTGCTGAACCAATTGACGAAATCGGGCGTATTATGTCGAGAAGATGGTCTTTCTCATTCTCGGTAGGAGCCCTACTTTGCAGCTCCGGTGTTCATTAATAAAGTCCCTGGAGAAACAATAGACAAGAGGGGTCGGATCAATAGGTGGAGGATAGTGGCGACGTATGGAACAAGCTCATCGAGAACTTACTCTTGATAATCAATCGTTTCCTCAAGGTTCAACAACAAGTACATCATGATAGTGTGCCACTCATCATGCCGCAAGTAACGAGGGGTCCCTGCTCCTGCTCTTCCGAGATCCCCTCTGAAAAGGCTGAGAGTGCATGAATTCTCGTCGATGTTGTAACGAGGGATTGGATCTCGTGGTCTCGTAAGTTTCTCGGTATAGTACGCCTGTGTGCATGTGGACACCTCCTCCAGAATGAATGCCTCGCCACGAAGCCTCAATTTTGGCTTTATTTTTACACTTTTTCCGAAGAAGCTTTAGACACCTCTCGATTGGATAGCACCAACGGTCTTTGCACGGGCCCCCCAACCGTGCCTCCCTTGGTAGGTGCAAAATCATATGCTGCATGGACGGGAAGAAGCCCGGTGGAAATATCATCTCCAACTTGCGAGCAACTTAGGTGCAGCCTCCTCCGAGTTCAAGACAAACGTCCCGAGACAACTCCTTGGAACAAAGCTGGCGGAAGAAAAAGCTCAACTCTGCCAGGACGCGCCACACCGGCTCGGGTAGGTATCCCCGGGTCATCGCAGGAAGGAGCCGCTCAATCCAGATGTGGAAGTCATGACTCTTCATCCCTAAGACTTTGCCAGTCAGCAAGTTCACTCCCGGCTCGGATTCGCCGCATACCCATCGGGGAACCTTAGCTTCGACAACCACTCCGGTGCTTCCTTCCTATGCGGCCTTTTCGGGATGTAATCGGCCGGGCCCTTCTTCCATCTCTTGCCTGGCGCGGGGGTCTTCATCACTAGATTTGGTCTATCGCAAATCGTTTCAATGTCCATCTAGCCTTAACATTGTCCTTTGACTTCTTGCCAATGTCCGGAGTGTTGCCCAAAGTGCCTCGGCGATATTCTTTTCGTGTGCATTACATCGATGTTGTGTGGAAGAAGAAGGTGCTTGTAGTAGGGGAGCCTAGTCAAGCCCGATATATGAGTCCACATGTGGTCGGTACCATATCCTTTGAAACCACCATTGTCATCAATTTCGAGAGCCTCTATCTGTGCAAGGATGTCACCGGGCTCTTTTCCTTAGGGATGGGGCCGGTGACTTGAACACCTTTCGTGAAGTGCTTTTTATCAAGTCTCGGTGGATCGTCCTCCTTTAGGAATTGACGATGTTTGTCGAAAGAAGAATACTTGCCACCCTTGGCCGGCCAGGTGAACATCACATCTGCCTTGCATGTTGGGCAAGGGAACTTCCCGTGAACACACCACGCGCCGAACAAGCCATACGCCGGAAGTCATGCATTGAGTACGGTACCACACATGCATCGTGAAGTTCGTCTTCGTAGCTCGGTCATACGTCGGCACCCCCTCATCCCAAGCTTTCGCAATTCATCCCACACCGGCCGCATGAACACACCCATTTTGTTGCCCGGGTGTCCGGGTATTATCGGCGTCAAGAACACGTTCTTGGGGTCGAACATGACGCCGGGGGAAGATTGAGGGGATCACAAACACGGGCCAACAAGTGTACGGGGCCGCCATCATTCCAAACGGGTTGAACCCATCTCGTTTGCCGGCGCTACGCGTACATTTCGAGCCTCCTCGGCCATGCGAGGATTCATGGCATCGAAGTGCTTCCATGCATCACCATCCGCCGGGTGCTGCATCTTGTCACTGTATCTTTTGCCATTCTTGTGCCAAGTCATTTGTTTCGCGGACTCCTCTGTCATGTACTGCCGTTGCAGCCTCGGTAGTACTGGAAGGTGTCGTATGACCATCTCGGGGATCTTAGACTGTTTCTTAGTGCCATCACTGCCTTCTACCTCCACGTACCTAGAGGCTTTGCACTCCGGACAGTGTGTTGCTGCCTCGTGGTCTCCCCGGAACAGGACACACCCGTTCTTACAAGCTTGGATCGGGCGATAAGGCATCTTGAGTGCACGAAGGAGCTTCTGTGACTCGGTCGTGTTTTTCGGCAGGCAGTGCTCCTCCGGAAGCAGACCGCCAACGAGTTGCCAACACGAGATCAAAACCTTCCCGATCGATGCCCAAGGTGACGACTTCAACCCAATTAGGCGTGAAATGGCATCCGGTTTAGAAATGCGGGTCTTCTCGTGAAGGGGCTCCTTTGCCGCCTCCATCATGTCGTAGTACGCCTTTGCGGTCGCCTCGGATCTTCTTCCACCACCTCCAATCCTTGAACGGCTTCAACGTCTTCAAGCAAGTCTCGCCATTCCGGCATCTTGATCAAACCCCTCGAGGTCCGGTCTCACCACCGCCTCCGTAACCCGTTGGGGTTCCCCATGGAGGATCCAGCGGGTATAGTTTGGAACATACCCGTTCGCCCAAATATCATTCCTCATCTCGCCGTTGCTCTTTCCTTGTCTGGTTCTTACACTTGCTACAGGGACAAAACACCCGAATCGCCCCTTTAGAATCTGGGCCAAATGCCTTCTCCAGGAAGTCCCCGGTCCCCTTAACCCATTCATTGGTCTTGTCTTTGAATCCCGTGTACATCCACTCACGGTCAGCCATCCTCTGTCATGCGCCAACGTAAGCGAGTAATAAGACCAACATCTGCATCTACAAGGCGTTCCTACCATCTACTAGGTGAAGGATAGGTCCTAATCCCACCCGAGGATGCGTAGATGAGGTTAGCTTCCATGCTCCGCTCCGTCCGAGACGGAATTTCGGCAGACACCTCCCGCCGTTCTCCCGATACACGTCCCAAATGGGAGAGTGCGTATCCGGAGAACAACGGGGACGGGCTGAAGAAACTCCGACTCGGACGGGGCAGAACATGGAAGCTAACCCATCTACGCATCCTCGGGCTGTCCAAAAAACGTGGACAATCCGAAAGAGAAACCGTCGCAGATATGCACTGATCCGCATACCAACGACCGCGAATCCCTTTCGGACGGGAGACGCCTAACTCGGTTATGTGACCTAGCTAAGACCATGATACGGATAGAGGGGTTATACCTAGGGGGCCGGAGAAGTCAGGCAGAACCGCAACGCCAACGAAGAAGAACGGTGTCCTCCAACTCACCTCCCACGGGCCGGTATCGGAAAACAAGAAAAAAATAAGACTACAAGTTAAAAATTTTGGCGTAACCTCCCCGCATGGGGAGGTTTCGAAAACCCGCAAAAGAACGGCACGAAGGCCGACATCCACAAACAACGGCACGAAGGCCGACAATCACAATGGCACGAAGGCCGATGACCATAATGGCACGAAGGCCGATGACTAGAGCGGCACGAAGGCCGTAAATGAGAGAATGGTGATATACCTAGTCACGACACGTGCTTCGACGGGATGCCACACGGAGAAGACGGTCGGCAAACCTCCTTCTTTCTTCTCCTTCCTCCCCCTCCTCCTCCTCCTCCTCCTTCTCCTTCCTCCTCCTCCTTCCTCCTCCTTCTCCTTCTTCTTCTTCTTCCTCCTCCCTCCTCTTCTCCTTCTTCTTCTTCTTCCTCCTCCCTCCTCTTCTCCTTCCTCCTCCTTCTCCTTCCTCCTCCTTCCTCTTCTCCTTACTCCTCTTTCTTCCTCCTTCCTCCTCTTCTCCTTCCTCCTCCCTCCTCTTCTCCTTCCCCTCTTTCTTCCTCCTCCCTCCTCTTCTCCTTCCCTCTCTTTCTTTCTCCTCCCCCTCTTTTCTCCTTCCCTCTCGAGAGGGACGGCGGGCGGCGGGGCCGCGGCAGCGGGGGGCCGCGGCGGCGGGCGAGGGGCCGCGGGCGGCGCGCGCGCGCCCGCGGGGACGCCGCGGGCCGCGCGCGGCGCGGAGCGCCGGCGGGCGGCGGAAAGCGGCGCGGGGCGCGCGGCGGCGCGGCGGCGGGGGAGGAGCGGCGGCGCGGAGCGGGGGGATTGACGGCGGCGCTGCGGCGGAGCGGCGGCGGGGCGCGGCGGCGGCGCTGCGGGGAATGGCGGCGCGGCGGCGGGCGGGCTCTCCTTTGCGGGAATGGATAGGGTTTGGGCTTTGGGGTCGCGGGATGGTGGCCGGCTGTTTTTTTTTTTTTTTTTTTTTTTTTGAAACTATGTTTGCCGATGGCCACGCCATCGGCAAAGGGCGCCACGTGGCGGCGGGCGCGCCCGGCCCACCTTGTTTGCCGATGGCCGGCCATCGGCAAACAGAGATTGCCGATGGCTTCCCAAGGCCATCGGCAAACAATCTTTTTTTTTTTTTGGTTTTTCCTTCCCAATTTTTTTCTGGTGTCTTCCGACCTCACATACAACCCACCTCCAGAATTTGGGACAATTTTGAATTTTTTAGCTATATTTCGTTAATTTTTTCGTTTTCTTTGAATTTTTCCCGCACCTCAAAATTTGAACTGCAGGTACATGAAATAATGCACACTTTTGATTCGAAAAATGATATTCATGATTCTGGGAGTATGCTGAGGCCATATCCAGGACCTCGCATGAAATTACGACCCTGTTGGCCTCGTAACATGGGTAGTGACATGCGCGGGAAGTGTTTTTAAATTCTATAAAATCCAAACGGAGTCCGAAATTGACAAAACTTGACGAGTTGTCTCGCCATCGCATGTGTAGTGTGTGGTAAAAATTTCAAAAAGTTTCGAGCAGGTTGTGACGTCGGATGGTCAAAACCCAGACATCTCCACATCACATGTGGAGATGTGCGGGTTTTGACCATCCGACGTCACAACCTGCTCGAAACTTTTTAAAATTTTTACCACACACTACACATGCCATGCCAACACAACTCGTCAAGTTTCGTCAATTTCGGACTCCGTTTGGATTTTATAGAATTTTAAAACACTTTCCCGCACGTCACTACCCATGTTACGAGGCCAACAGGTCGTAATTTCATGCCACTCGTGGATATGGCCTCAACTTACTCCGAGAATCATGAATATCATTTTTCGAATCAAAAGTCTGCATTATTTCATGTACCTGCAGTTCAAATTTTGAGGTGCGGGAAAAATTCAAAGAAAACAAAATAATTCACGAAATATAGCTACAAAGTTCAAAAATGTCCCAAATTCTGGAGGTGGGTTGTATGTGAGGTAGGAAGACACCAGGTAAAAAATAGGAAGGAAAAAACAAAAAAAGGATTGTTTGCCGATGGCCTTGGAAAGCCATCGGCAAACAATCTATGCCGATGGCCGGCCATCGGCAAAAATGTGGGCCTAGGCGCTGCCCAGGCTGCCACGTGGCCAGGGTTGCCGTTGGCCGCGGCCATCGGCAAAAGGCACTGTTTGCCGATGGCCTAACGGCGGAAGCCATCGGCAAACTAGACGGCGTCGGCCGCCGTCCAGTTCCGGCGAAGTTTGCCGATGGGACTTATATGCCGATGGCTATATGCCGATGGCCCGGCCATCGGCAAATAGTGGCTCTGCCGTTAGCTTTTTGTTGCCGATGGCCGAGCCATCGGCAAAAAAGTTGTATGCCGATGGCGTGTGTTCGCCGATGGCCCGGCCATCGGCAATAATCTATTTGCCGATGGCTCTACTTTGCCATCGGCAAACCCTGCTTTTTGCCGATGGCAGATTCCTCGGCCATCGGCAACTTCCTGGGCCGTCGGAAAAAACTGGCTCTCCGGTAGTGTGTCGCACTGGTTCGTGGAGCAACGTACAGGCAACATTCCGTGCGTGGCCGGATCTGGACTGGACCCAACAACAGCTCGTGCGTGCGTGGCTTGCACGTAGCTGCGCCCATTCTGGTGAGCCCCGTTCCGTGTGCCGTCGTCGTGGGAACTCTGCAATGCCGCAACTCCGCATCCTCCGCGTCATACGGGATACGTGGCCAACCGCCTCACGTGCGTATCGGTGTTATGTAGTTGGCACGTTTCACTTCACACCCCAACCCCACGTAGTTGGCGCGCGTGTTTTGTGCTGGATCATAAATGGACGGCATCGAAGGCAAGTACGTCCCTGGACGTATTAGGTCGCTACGTTAGAGTTAGAGTAGAAGAGGTGCTGGTTCTTCCGTAACACTCCGCATCCTCCGCCGCGGTTCTTCCGCAACACTCCGCATCCTCCACCGTGGTACCGCGTCATCACTAGCTAGTACATTAGTATCCACAACTCTACAACTAGTACTAGTATCCACAACTCTGCAACTAGTACTCGGCAGCCCAGCCCCGCCTCCCCGTTCGCCATCTCCCCCACCGATCGACGACAGGCCACATGCATGGCTTCCTCCTCAGCTCCCACCCAACGCCAACGAGGAGACCGCCGCCGTCGTCCGCTTGGAAGCCGCCTTGCGGGGGCTGACGTCTCCGTCTCTTTCGGCATCCGCTGGGAAAACAGCCCCGAGGGCGCGACGTCGTCAGTGATGAAGAAAGCCGCCGGTCTCCTAGGCCTGGGCCTGGGCCTGGCTAGCGCCGCCGTCTCAATGGGTCTCGCTGCTGGAAAAACGTACGTAAAGCCCGGCCGCCGGTCAAGGTCATCGTCACACCGGCCGGGGGCGGGCGACGTCATCCGTGAAAAACAGCCCCGATGGCGGCCATTAGGGGCACCGCCAATACGTACCCAGAGCGGCGACCTCTCTCCATGTGCGTGGTATGAAAATCTTCGGCTATTATATGTACACAAACACGTACGTAATCAACAAGCTGGTTGTACATATTTTTTTGAACCCGTACGGTTGTACATATATACTGCATGTAGAAAAAATTAGCCCTAGCTAGTCAAATTAAAATATAACTTGTGATCACATGTGGCCCTAGCTCGTATGTACAACCAGCTATTGCACGTATGTGGGGATTATGGCCAAGTTATAGTGCTATTGTGATCACATGTGGAGATGTCTGGGTTTTGAGCATCCGACGTCGCAACTTGCTCCAAAATTTCTCAAATTTTTATCGTAGCCTCCCCATGCGATAACACGACACCCTGACAAGTCTCGTGATTTTGCGACTTCGTTTGGATTTTATATAATTAAAAAACACTTCTACCACTCCTGGACCGTCTAGTTACGTGGACAAGGACTTCGAACTTTTGGGTGAGTTTATGGACACGGCCTCAAAACACACTCTCCAACATGAATATCATGTTTTGAATGCCTAAGTTTCATTATTTCATGCACCTGCAGTTCAAATTTGGATTATCTTAGGAAAATTCAAGTGAACGAAAAAATTAAGGAGATATAGCAAAAAAATTCAAAACTGACCCAAATTTCAATATTAAGTGTATAATAATGTATTTAGCCCACACAAAAAATATGGAGGGAAAAAAAAAAAATAAAAAATACTTTGCCGACAGCCTCGACTGCTTCGGCAAAGACGTCTTCGCCGACAGCTTTAGTAAGTACTGTCGGCAAAGAATATTTGCTGAATTAAAAAACAATTAGCCTTTGCCGACAGCCCTTTTGTTCCAGCTGTCGGCAAAGGACCTTAAACCAGAAAAGGGCCCGGCCCACCAAGGCCGAACCCTATCTGCTCACTCGCTCACCTCGCGCCCGCCGCACCCGCCCGCCGCTCCGCCGCCGCCGCGGCCCGCCCGCGTCCCTCCCTGCCCCAGCCCGCCGCCGCCGCGGCCCGCCGCGACCCGCCGGCGCTCCGCCGCTCTCAGCTGCGGCCCCGCGGCGTCCCGCCGGCGCACCCGCGCCCGCCGCGGCCCCGCCGCCCCGCCGTCCCTCTCGAGAGGGAAGGAGAAACGAGGAGGAGGAAGAAAGAGAGGGAAGGAGAAGAGGGGGAGGAGGAAGAAAGAGGGGGAAGGAGAAGAGGAGGGAGGAGGAAGGAGAAGAGGAGGAAGGAGGAAGAAAGAGGAGGAAGGAGAAGAGGAAGGAGGAGAAAGGAGAAGAGGAGGAAGGAGAAGAGGAGGGAGGAGGAAGAAGAAGAAGAAGGAGAAGGAGAAGGAGGAGGAAGGAGAAGAAAGAAGGAGGTTTGCCGATCGTCTTCTCCGCGTGGCATCCCGTCGAAGCACGTGTCGTGACTAGGTATATCACCATTCTCTCATTGACGGCCTTCGTGCCGCTCTAGTCATCGGCCTTCGTGCCGCTCTAGTCATCGGCCTTCGTGCCATTATGGTCATCGGCCTTCGTGCCGTTGTGATTGTCGGCCTTCGTGCCGTTGTTTGTGGATGTCGGCCTTCGTGCCGTTCTTCTTGCAGGTTTTCGAAACCTCCCCGTGCAGGGGAGGTTCTGCCAAAATTTTTAACTTATAGTCTTATTTTTTTCTTGTTTTGCAGATACTAGCCCGTGGGAGGTGAGTTGGAGGACACCGTTCTTCTTCGTTGGCGTTGCGGTTCTGCCTGACTTCTCCGGCCCCTAGGTATAACCTCTCTATCCGTATCATGGTCTTAGCTAGGTCGCGTAACCGAGTTAGGCGTCTCTCGTCCGAAAGTGATACACGGTCGTTGGTATGCTGATCAGTGCATATCTGCGACGGTATCTCTTTCGGATTGTCCACGTTTTTTGGACAGCCCGAGGATGCGTAGATGTGTTAGCTTCCATGTTCCGCCCCGTCCGAGTCGGAGTTTCGCAGCACCTCCCGTTGTTCTCCGGATGCACACTCTCCCCGTCGGGACGTGTATCGGGAGAACAGCGGGGAGGTGCTGCCGAAATTCCATCTCGGACGGGAGCGGAGCATGGAAGCTAACCTCATCTACGCATCCTCGGGTGGGACCTATCCTTCACCTATTAGATGGTAGGAACGCCTTGTAGATGCAGATGCTAGTTTTATTACTCGCTTACATTGGCGCATGGCAGAGGATGGCTGACCGTGAGTGGATGTACACTGGCTGGAAAAGGGCTAGATAGACCTCTGAATGGGTTAGGGGGACCAGCGCTTTCCTGGAGCAGGCATTTGACCGAGCTGCTAGAGGGTCAATTCAGATGCCGTGTCCCTGCAGCAAATGTAAGAACAAGAAATGGAGAGACAGGCGTACGGTTATGGAAGATCTTTTCAAGAATGGATTCATTCGAAACTATACGCGCTGGGAGTGATGACGTCGCACCGGTCGTATTGCCATACGCGGAGATAATGTCGCCTCCACGTAATACTATATTTTTATTATTATCACCTTGCAATTATGTTTCTTTATTTACAACTACTTGTTATTTATTTATACTAACTGTTTTATCTTTGTCATTGCAGGCACTCGACAAAATGCCAGGCGGAAGGCCGAAACGGAGCTGCCGCTCGCTCTACGGCGTTCCCGGCACCGGCCACCGGGAGGAGCAGGACGTGGAGGAGCCGGCCGGTAGGGAGGAGGAGCCCTCCAGCGAGCGTCTCCGGTCGATGAGGAGGCTGGAGTTCGAGACGTTGACGACGACGACGATGACCGGGGACGGCGGCAGCGACGGCGGTGGCGGCAGCGGCGACGACGACGACGACGACGAGGGCCACGACGACGGGGGGCCTTCCTCAGGTTTGAGGAAGCCCTACCAGCGCGGGCCCTCGACGCTCCCTGCCCGACGGCCGCTCCCCCACCAGCGCACGGTGATCACACCCGTCGCCAAGATGTAAGTAACCATTGTCGTTTTCATTACTTGTTCATATGGCATGTTGAAAACCGAACTGCAGACTAACAATTGTTATTAATGACTCATGCGGGAGGCTGGAAGTTTACGAATGGGGCGCGCGGTTCACGCCATGTCAATGGCATCCGGGGCCTCGCGATTAGGGAGTACTACCCGGCTTGGTCACCATCAAGGGTGAGCGAAAGCCGCCCATGAAGTGGGACCACTTCTACCTGGTCACCGTCCCCAAGGCGGGAGCCTTGCAGAGAAGATCAAGAGGGAGTTTTGGGTGAGTGTTTTCATCGCAACACATTTCTCAATACTACATATTCGTTGGACGTTCTTGAAACAATGAAATGATACATGATGTCTGCGTGCAGGAGTTCTTCAAGTGCGCGGATGGGAAAGAGGCGCATGCGGCGATAGTGCAGGAGAATGTTTGCCACGGACGTCTCAAGGACATGTACCACGAGGCGCGCATCCAGTGCGTCATCAGCCACTACGCCAACATGCTTGGCGAGGTGATCAAGAAGGAATGAGTCAGGCAGGAGATAATCCTCCAGAGGGAGACCGACCTCACCAAGGAGGAGTACTTGCGGGTAATTAAGTTGGAAACATTCGTTCTCATTCCTTCCGTGAAACATTCAATTCATCTTCTGACATGTCAAATACTTGATGTTTCTTAGTGGATGCTGGCGTGGTGCGACAAGGACCCGGCATGCTGGGAGGCCATTGTGCGCTACTGGAGATCGAACGCGTGCTACCAGGAGAAAGACGAGCGTCGGGAGCGCCGCTTGAACAATGCAGGGGTAGCACACCACCAAGGGAACCGGTCCCTCCCGCAGTTCATGGACGCATGGGTATGCTTCTGTTGATCTATTTATTGTAGCGCTCAATCTATTTACCCGTAACCATGTTTGTGTTTTCCTCGCCGGTCGGGGCGCATGGTGGGGAGGAGATCAACGAGGTGGTGGGGTACGCCCTTTCTCACAAGGGCAAAGCGACGGATCCGGACAACGGGTACGACCGGAGGACGGGCCGGACGCGTACACCAACGCGAACGTCCGCCCAAGCTCGCCGAGTACACCGCCGCGTTTCGCCGGCGCCATGGGGAGGACAAGGACCCCGCCCAGGAGCCCCTGGACACGGAGCTCGTGATGAGGTTGGGAGGAGGGAAGCGGCACGGCTCCTCCTGGATGGCCAACAGCACCATCGACCCGACCACTACTCCCACGCTGAGGGAGATTCGACGGGCCGGGTCCAGTAGCTCCTCCGACATCCCCATAGCACCCCGACAGCCGAGCACCGCCTAGATGTTGACGCAGATGGAGGTAAGTGCGGTTTCATTCGTCGTTCACTCGTTTTACACACGATCCACCTTGGCTTCACATACCATCAACCATGCGGGTGTAATATTGCAGGCCAGGTTCCAACAGCTGCAGGCCCACCAGGAGGCCCAGAACACGGCCCACCAGCAGCAGCTAGCGGTAGTGACGTAGTTCTACCAGCGTCAGTTGGTGGACCTGGCCGGCTTCGTCCGGTCCCAGCTCCCGGGCACGTAGGACCTTCCTCTCTCGCTCTTCGCTGAACCACCACTCCCAGTGCCTACTCCTGTTCAAGTTCCGGTGAGTATATTACCTGTTGCTTTAGCTTGTGCGGCCATACTGCAGGTACTAATTACATCACTTGACCTTTGTGCAGGCTCCGTCGGCGGGTTCGAACCCGACTCCAGGTGCTAGCCCTCCACTGGGTCCTTCTCCACAGCACACCTAGCCAGCACACCCGACGTACCCCACGCAGCAGTACGTGTGGCCTCCTCCTCCACAGTCGCAGGGCTACTCCTCGTGGCCGCGGCGCCGACGCGCGGGGGCCTCGGCCGCCCTGCTATCGTACGGCGGCGCCGCGGTCGGGGTGGACACGGCCGCGAGCCGGGGTGGACTCGGCCGCGGCCGGGGGTGGTCTCCGTTGGAGCAAGGTGGGGGCTGGGGACTCTGGGGACGGCGCCACGAGCTAGGTACCTTTGCCTCCCTCTTCTGGACTAGTAGCGATGAATGTTAGACCCCTGGACCAGTACTGATGAACTTGTGGACATCCTATGTGTATGTTGGACATGTATATACTCGTTTCGCGATGTTATGTGTATTCTGGACATGTATCGATGGATTTGACGGCGTTGATGTGTGGATCACGTTGAGACCGAATTCGATGCATAAATGTGGTTCATATGCTATATTGTTGTGAATAAATGTGGTTCTATGGTATATATATGCGATAAATGTGGTTTAAATGCA
Organism: Themeda triandra; assembly: GCA_018135685.1. Lineage (NCBI taxonomy): Eukaryota > Viridiplantae > Streptophyta > Magnoliopsida > Poales > Poaceae > Themeda > Themeda triandra. The sequence goes on along the minus strand of JAENPR010001732.1, from coordinate 59,442 downwards.
AGAAAATAGCAAAAACAAAAGAAAAAAATATATTGCCCGACTTTGCCGACAAGATAGGCCAATGCGTCGGCAAAGCCGGCATTTTCCAGCGAGAATGCCGGCTTTGCCGACTTGACCTTACTTTGCCGACAAAGCATCGCCATAGGCTTTGCCGACAACCCAGCCGGTGCGTCGGCAAAGCCTTTGCCGACCCCAGCGATGCGTCGGCAAAGCCTTTGCCGACAAGATAACGTAGGCATCGGCGAAGCCTTTGCCGACAAAGCTACGGTGGCCGTCGGCGAAGGAGACAGCGGCCGTCTTGACGGCGCAGCTTTCCTGTTGGGCGACGAACACGTGGTCGTCGGCGGCTGCAACGCCGATAGACCAAACATGCCCGTCGGGAAAGAGACCTTTGCCGACAAATACTTCACCGACGGGGCTTTGCCGACGGGAAGCGAAACCCCGTCGGGAAAGCCTTTGCCGACAGGATTAAAGTCTTCGCCGAACCGACTTCAAGGCAGTGGCGGCGAAGAGGGCGTTCCCAGTAGTGATAGCACCGGCTTATCAGCCATGGTATAGTGTCTACAATCTACTACATCATCTACAAGCCTCTTGCTATTACTATTGGTGAAGACTAAGATCTACTACATCAACCCCAACTATATTTTTTTTACAACAAAAACTGTGGGGGAGATCCCCAAGGCCGTGTTCATTAATTTTAAAGAGACAAGTACAAAGGGATTACATACAGTGATTAACTAAAGGCATCAAGCTAGACACAGAAGGTTGACCTAGTGTACTCCTTCATTCTACCAGACTGAAGAAGACACTGACTATTAAAATTAACTTTCCACCTATCTAGGCTAGGATTGTGTCTCTGAAACACTTTGTCATTGCGAACATTCCATAGTTCCCAGGCTACCAGCATAGTCACTTCTGTGAAACATGGGATAGCATGCACTGACCTTGCCTAAAGCAATCTATCATGTAGTTGAAGAGAAGCATCCCAAGAGATGCCCAATTTGGCCTAGCAATCTTGGGCAAATAGACAATCAAAGAATAAGTGCTCGATTGTTTCCTGTGCTCCAGTGGTACACATGATGCACACTATCCCACCTTGGCCCTGCATGTTTCTGTGTTGTAGCATTGTTTTGGTGTTTAGTCTGACCACCAGGACAAGCCACGTGAAGAACTTTACTCTTGGGGTGCACTTAGATTTCCAAACAATCTTGTAGATTGGGTGAGCATCAGTGGAGCTGAAGACATATGCATAATACCGATGTGCTGTGTATTTAGTGCCCCATGTTGGTATCCATCTATCTGCTCCCTCCTCATCATAGTTCAAGGCTTGCAGTTGTAGCTGTAGGGATTCAAGCTCTTCTAGGGCTTCTTCAGATAATGGCAACATGAACAATGTGTCAAGATCTTCAGCCTGCATCACTTCGTGTACTGAGACTCCATCTTTCCTCACAAAGGAAGCCAATCTAGGGTATCTGTGTGAAAGGATAGTATCTGTCCACAAATCATCCCAAAAACAAGCTGATGCATCATTACCAATTTCACATCTTGCTACTTGTCCAAATCGGATGTTGAGTCTCAGTACATCCTTCCACCAGAAGGATCCAACCTCTCTAGTTGCATGGGGGACTCTATTGCTATAATATTTGAACCAGATCAAATGAACCCATGGTACATCTTCTTTGTTGTAGAACTTGCTGAGATGTTTCATAAGCAAAGCATCATTTTGTATTCTAAGGTTTATAATGCCTAGCCCTCCTTTGGCCTTAGGCTGCATGACCACTGGCCAAGCTACCAGGTTTCCTCCTTTTTTTCAGAATTTCCACGCCACAAGCACTGTTTCCTAGCTTGATCTATATTCTCAATTACCCTTTTGGTAGCTTGATGGTGCACATTGCATATGTCATAATTGGGGTAATGGCTGAATTAACCATTTCTAACCTGCCACTGTGAGATAGCCATACTGAACATGCAGACAATCTTCTTTCAACTCTACTCATCATTGGTGACAGGTCATCAATTCTTGGTTTGGTTGTACCCATGGACAAACCTAAGAGCATCTCCAACAGGGCACCTAAACAGACTACCTATCCTATATTTTAGTGGTGGTCAAAAACACCACTCCAACAAAGCTACCTATCGCCTACCTAAATGTGTTGGCCCAACAAATCTTCCCTTCCTCTACCTATTCCCGTTGGGCCAACAAACTGGCTACCTATTTTTTCTTCCCGACGCGCTGCTCTCTCTCCTCCGCCGACTCTGCACTCCGCCCATCTAGCCGCCATCGACGCGCTTCCTCCCCAAGTCTGGCAAGGTCGGATCCAACGCCTGCTCGCCGGCACGGCCCACCTACTCGCCGGTGCCGACAAGCCTCCTCCGGCGCGGGTGCATCCTCTCCAGCGCGGGCGCCTCCTCCCGGCACCGAGCATGACCTCCTCTTCCGGCGTCGGCACGGGCGCGGGGCTCCTCCCCGGCGAGCGAGGCCCTCGCCGGTGGCCTTCCGCTGTCCTCCTGTGAGCCCCTCCTCCGCGCGCGGATGCATCATTCTCGGCACGAGCGGGGGCACCTTCTCCACAGCACGGCGCGCGGGCGCCTTCCCTTCCGGCGTCGGCGCGGGTCTCCTCCCCAGCGGCGCGGGCGCGGGTGCCTTCTCTTCCAGCCTCGGCGCGGGCGTGGGACTCCTCCCCGGCGAGCACTGCTCTACTCCACTGCTTGCCGGGGGGTGGGGGTCATCTACTCCACGGCGAGCGAGGCCCTCACCGGTGGTCTCCCGCTGCCCTCCTGTGAGCCCCTCCTCCATGACGAGCAGGTTCCGGTGAGGGCAGTCACCACCTCCCCACAGCGACCAAGCCTGCCTCCTCTCCTCACCGATGTCGTAGAGCAAGAAGACTGAGAGGATGACATCATGGCCCCACATGTCATTGACTCCGCAAATGAATTTAGGTAGTATATTTTAGGTAGTGTTGTTGGAGTTGAAGGCAAAAAATGGGTAGAATAGAAATAGATGGCTACCTAAATAGAGATTTAGGTAGTAGTGTTGGAGATACTCTAAGTATGTGAATGGTAGAGCCCCAATTTCGCATCCAAAGGTGTTTGCTAGGATGGTCATCCTTTCTGGCGATACATTTATGGGTTACATGCTGGATTTGCTGTAATCAACCCCAACTATATTGCTATTGTTAGTGTCTAAGATCTAATTTTCTCAAAAAGTTGAGAGAGTGATCATGTTATAGGCTAACCAAAGATCCTATTATGCTAAGATTAGTTTCAACCAAAAAAAGTCCATCAACAGGGTTTCAAATTTGCTGAAAAGGAGAAATCTTGTATTTAAGAGAGAGCATGAAATTGAACCAACAAACTTCAACTGAAGAATCACGGGGAATTCACCGTTAATTTTGAGATCAAGTTTCAGATGTGAAAACACCACCGATGAGGGAAGCAAAATAGACATATCGATCGCTCTTATATACTATGATATGATTGACTATCTAAAGTTAGCAAATAAAACAGGGAGGCCTGGTCACCTCGGGCAGTTTTGGTCAGTTTGGTTGCCTGGCTAGGCCTCCTAGCCAGGCCCTCGCTGGCCGTCATACATGGGCTAGCCTAGCCCCAGAAAAAACGGAAGGGGGTCCGTTTTTTCTGGAGCCTGGCTTGGCCAAGCCTCTGGCCCGCTTCGCGTCACCTTCCCCTCCCGTGCGGTGAGCACCGTGGTCTTCTCCTCGCTCGTGCCCGCCGCTCTTCTCCTCGCCCGCACCCACCGCCATTCCTAGAGGAGAGAAGCGGTCTTGCCTCTCCACTCGGCAGGTGTCACCACTGTATTTTCCCAACTGCTTCGAGATGGTGACGGCGGAAGCTTCCGGAACCTCGGAGGCTTGCTGGGACGCTGTGTTCGGGCAGTGGGTTGTCGTCTCACCGGCGCGCTCGCGCCGCCCAACTGACCTCAAGTCCCACTGCCCTGCGCGCGTGCGCCGACGTGCCGCTCAAGCTGTCCTGCCCCCTCTGCGCCTGCCACGAGTCCAAGTGCGCACCCCAGATCTTCCGCGTGCCGCCCGACGGCACCCTGCCATGGCGGATCCGTGTCATCCAGAACCTCTACCCCGTAGTGCGCAGCGACATGGAGCCGTTGCCACCTGTGCTGGACGGGGAGGAGGCTGCCTAGGACGGGGATGCGGGGAGTGGCTCCCACTGCGCCACCATTCGGTCCCATCGCGGCCGTGTCCTGCATCCTGCCGCCGCTCCCAGCTCGTCCCATCGCGGCCGCGTCCTTCTCTTGTCGGCGAGCAGGGGGAGGACGACGCTGCAGTGGCCATGGCGACAGCATAGGTGCTTGCTACATTCAGATGGTGGAGGTGACCGTGACATGCTCGATGGAATGCCTCAACGAGGTAAGCTTATCTGAATGGGGATGAGGTGACTGAATTCGAGCTATCCAAGTAACCAAACATGATCTGAAGCCAGACATAGGTAGGACAAGTAAACCAAACAACAGCTCTTGTATTGGCAGGGCTAGGCTAAAGTTGCCCAGGCTTAGTTGGGCTAGCTAGGCTTGGCGAGGACGCAAACCAAACGGAAAAGTCGGGGAAATCAAACTAGCTAGTTTATAATGGTCAAGAGATGGGGCTTCGGGGTAACACGCCAGACTATGCTGATGCAAGACAAAACTGCACGAAAAAAAAAAGAAAACAAAAGTCTGATCCGGGCGTTGGCCTCCGATGCAGAAATAGTCGTCTGCTTATATAAAAAAATGAACCATCATCACTGTCATCCGATTTTTAAAAATAGTAGAAAATTAAAACAATGAAAAAGTACGTCTCAATACAGTAAGCACACAATGTTTCAGTCAACATCACTGTGCACGAACGACCCAGTCTTCTACTGGTCACAGAAAAAACAATTGTTCTATATATCATCAACCGGGCGGCCGAGGCTGTTTTTTGTCATCAGCCGGCCGGCCTAGGCTAGTTTTTGGTCGGTTTATTGGACGGCCGGCGAAGCAGCTGGCGGGTACGGTTTGGAGGTACCTAAATATATATATACTGGAAGTTTTCACCATGAAAGATGGAACAGAACCAAAATGCAAATTTTATCGCACGGTGCTTATGTAGAACATTATATAATATACATAGCAGACAAGTTTGTGGAAAGTGGATTGTCCCAAAATTAAACATGCACTATCTAGAGCGTCCGCTACGTAGCTAACTGATCTGGAAGTAAGAGAGAAAAGAAAAAACTATTTTATATATTCTTAGTTTTTCATATACCATTGGTCCCCGTGTTGCTTTCATATATTCTTAGACTACGTGAAATAGATGTACTATTTGTTTGTCACTAGTGACTACTCTCTCTCCTACGTTGACGTCATAATAGCCAGCCAAATAGTTAGTTGTTGGGGATGTCCTAAGAGGCTATTTTGCTTATGATCTCAAAGTTTTCCTGATCGTGTTCCATAAAGTAGGACATTGATCCAAACATCCGGAAAGGGTTTGACAGCGAGTGGCATTTTTTTTTCTCGAATACGCAAAAGACTTGCGCATCTTTTCCATTAAGAAGAAGAGAATGCAATGCAATACAATGAAACCGGGGTGGAACAAGATTTGGACGGTTAGAAACGAGCCGAGCCACCTCTGGTAAAAACAACAAGCAAGAAACAGAGGGTCTCTCCGCCGACCCGAACAACACAGGCTCAATGGCCGAAATAGGCGTGAAAACCGGTCTCTAGCCAGAGCGAACACGGGGACACAGCCGGCGACGAGGAAGGGACAGGGCAAGGTGTGGGTGGCGGCGCCGGAGTTCGTAGTGGTCATCAACAGAGCCTTCAGTAGGGAGGAGACGTCCGCGGACGCCCGCTGCGTTGAGAAGAGCCCACCGGAACTTTCGTTCCCGAACCCCTGCAACCGCCGCCGACGAACGAATGACGACGCCTTCAAGAAGGGGATGACGCGGCCGCCACCGTCGTCGGTCCAAGGCACGAAGCCTGGACAAGGGGTTTTCACGCAAATGCCGTCGCCCATACCAACACGCTGCCCAAGTCGCCGCGACCCTCTGCGCGCTCCCAGAGAGGAGGCGCATCGGGCGCCGTGTCGTCCTACGACCTAGCACAGCCGCTAGGGAGGACGAGCGCCGCCGTGCACCCTGACCCCGTCAGGGCGCCGCGTGTGGAGGTGCCCTTGGCACCGCCGCCGCGGCACAGGGCACGGAGGCGCCCCCTGACGCCGTCGCACGGCGCAGGAGGGCGGAAGGGGAGGGGGAGGGAGAGAGAGCGGTGGTGGGGTAGTGATGCCGGCAAATGCTCGTCGCTGGCCGCTGTCTTGCCTCCCCGGCAAGACGGGCTTGTGCTTGCCGCAGGTAGTGGAGTGGAGAGCGAGGGCAAGCCTCCCTCGGCCTCCGAACCCGCCCCGCCGCCGCCCGACGGGGGAGGATGGGGCAGGTGCGCGCGAGAACCGTCCCACCGCCAAGAACTGCCCCAGTGCGCCGGAGTTCCGGTTGGGGGCATCCCCACCGCAACGACCCCGTCCGAGCCCTCTCGAGGCTAGGGGTGCAGCGGGCGCGGGGCGCATCGGAGGCAGGTGGCACCGGAACGGGCCAGGCACGCACCACCCCCCTCCCAGCCGAGGACGGATGTTGCGGGGGAAGGGAGGAAGGGGCACAGGCCACAGGACCGCCCCTGGCCAAGGTGCCTCGCGCCTCCAGACCAGGGCGTCGGCCCGGCCACGTCAAACCGAAGGATGGGCGTCGGGGTCGAGGGGAGGTGGCCGGGCACAATAGCCGATGAGCAAGGGCTGCGGCCGGCCATGGCGGTGCTGCTGGCTTAGCCACCTCGACCCACCGGGGGATCGTGGGGAGGTGGCCCGAGCACGGCCGGCGTTGCGGGCACCCACCTCGACAAACGACAAGTTGGGTCAGTCACAGCCGAGGCCGAAGCCACCACCACGCCGCGGATGTCCCGATTTCCCGGGGATAGTGCATGAGGCCTCCCCGCTGCGTCGACCCAGGCCGAGGCACCCCGTCTCGAGGCCCGGGGACGCAGCAAGCACAGGGAGCATCGGGACCATAGACGTGGGGGTGGGGGGTGACTAGGGCACCAGCGCGGCCGCCGCCGCCGGCCGCCGGCCCAAACCCTAGGCTGCCGGAAGCCAGATCCGGCAGCCCAGGGCCCGGAACCGCCCAGGCCGGCGCCGCCGCGCGCGCGCAGGGGCGACGGGAGGCCGCCAAGGGGTCTGCAACCGCCGCCGCGGACGCCAGGGGGCCCGCGCGCGCCACCAGGGCCACCGTCAAGGCGTGGTGGAGCCGGGAGCACGGCGGCGCAAGACGGCCGGCCGCCAGAGGCAGCCCGGCCACCTCTACCCGCAGAGGAGAAGTGGAGGTGGCCGGGGTCGTGCGCCCTCGCGCGTCCAGGCGCCGCCGTCGCGGCCCCGGCGGCCAAGGGGAGGGGCGCCGCCGGCATCGACCCTAGGGGAGGGGCGCCGCCGCCGCCGTGCGTCCAGGCGCCGCCGCCGCAGCCCAGGCGGGCCTAGAGGAGGGGCGCCTCCGCCGCCGTCAACCCAAGGGGAGGGGCGCGCCGCCGCCGTCACCCAAGGCTGGCTGAGCCAGCCAGGGCCCGGGAGGTGGCAGATCCGGCCACGGACGGCCGGATCCGCCGCCCGCCGGCCGGCGGCCGCCGCACTGCAAGAGGAGGGGGAAGGAGGTGGAGCGAGGGGAAAAGGAGGCCCGCGCGGGGGTGCGGGGGGGGGGCTCGGGTCGCCCCCTCGGGAGACGACGCGAGGCGAAGCAAGTCCACTTATCTAAAGCTTCAGAAACCCACAGCGAGTGGCATTCAGGGAGGATTTCTTGTGGAAAGTTTGCAAACAACCATATTAACATCGAGGAGGATTTCCTCTTAATGAAAAAAAAAAAGGAGGATTTAGTTTCGAGGTGCAGAGAATGAGGGCATTCACCCAGACTTTTTGACGGATCATTTACCCAGATTTGACTGCCTGCTCCTGCGCTCTTCAAATGTGTATTGTTTTCAAAGATATTGCATGACGCCTGCTGTGTTAGGTGATCCATCACCAATGTGGTGCACAATCTGATAAAAAAAGTATGAGCCGGGCAGGCACAGTGTCATGCACTCGGTTTTTTTTTTTTTTTTTTTTTTTTTTTTTGAAATCTATTTCCTCCTCGCATAAAACTGGCAACCTTCTTGTCGTGCCAGTTCTCTATCCAGCACTGCAAAAAGGATTACCAGGACACCGCAATGGCTGCAACGCCAGGATCCTCCTTTCATGGAGCTGGAGCCATGTGCCTCCTACTCTTTTTCCTCCTAGCACCAACAACCACCGTCACCGCTTCATCTGTCTCAGCTGGTGCAGAGAAGTTCAATGGCAGTTGCATCTCAGCCGAGAGGGACGCGCTTCTCTCCTTCAAAGCCGGCATAATCAGTGACCCCATCAGGCGGCTGAAATCGTGGAAAGGCCAAGACTGCTGCCGGTGGTACGGCGTGAGGTGCAGCACCAGGACAGGCCATGTGGTGAGGCTCGACCTCCACAACGATTTCTTCATTGATGATTTTTATGGTTTTGACCATGTTGTTCATTGGCTGCGTGGTAAGATAAGTCCATCTCTTCTTGCCCTGCGCCATCTTAAGTACCTAGATCTTAGTGGAAATGATCTTGGGGGTGGTATGCCTATACCGGACTTCATGGGTTCTTTGAAGAGCTTGACATATCTCGACCTCTCTCAAATGAATTTTAGTGGTCGAGTACCTCCCCAGCTAGGAAACCTTACCGAATTGGTATACCTCGCCATGCACAACTGTTATTCGTATACATATTCATTGGATGTTTCTTGGTTAGCGAGCCTCCACTCACTGGAGCATCTTGACATGGGTTGCGTGCAAATTAGCTCATCAGTTGGCTGGGTTCATTCTGTGAACACCCTTTCAAAATTGAGAGTACTGTATCTCAGCAATTGTGGAATCAATAGCTCCACCCCGTCACTTCTACATCGTAATCTTACGGTTCTAGAGGAACTTCACCTCCACGGTAATCCTTTTAATACACCTGCTGCACCCAATTGGTACTGGGATGTAACTAGCCTCAAGGTTCTGAGCATATATGCATGTGAATTGTCAGGCCCCTTCCCTGATGAGTTAGGAAACTTGACCAAGCTAGAGACCCTTGACATGGCATCCAATAACATTGAGGGGATGATACCATCAACACTGAAAAACCTTTGTGGTTTACAGTTTATACGTATTGCCTACAACAACATTGGCGGGGATATAACAGATGTAATAGAAAGGCTACCAAATTGTTCCTGGAATAATTTGCAAGAGCTATATTTGATGGAGAACAACCTCACAGGAACGACTCTAAAATCGATACTCAACCTCACTGCCTTAACCACGCTTGCCATCCAAAACAATCACTTAAGCGGTTCTTTGCCAGAGGAGATTGGAACATTAAAAAATTTGACTCATTTGTACATTGGCAATAACAGCTTCAGTGGTGTAATGTCGGAAGACCACTTCTCGGGTTTGACGAATTTGAAGTACATCGACTTATCTCATACATATCTTCAAATCATGGTGCACTCAGATTGGGAACCTCCATTCAACTTGTACGCTGCATCTTTTTCTTCTTGTCATTTGGGTCCCAAGATTCCTAATTGGCTTCGATCACAAAAAAGTATTTCAGGCCTTGACATTTCAGACACTGGTCTAATTGGTAAGATCCCAGATTGGTTTTGGGCTACATTTTCTAATGCCACACAGTTGGACCTCTCATACAACCAAGTTACTGGTGAGTTACCTCTTAATTTGGAGTTCATGTCAGTGACAGAGCTTCTTCTCCAGTCAAATCGTTTAACTGGTTCAGTGCCGCAGTTACCAAGAAGCATTGAGATATTGGACATCTCCAAAAATTCTTTAAATGGCAAATTGCCATCAAAATTTGGAGCTCCATATTTACAGGATATTATTCTATTTTCCAATTTTATACCTGGGATCATTCCAGAGTCAATTTGTCTATGTCCTCAATTGCGGGTCTTAGATCTTTCAAACAACCTGCTGACAGGGGGACTACCTAATTGTGGTAGCAAAGAGCTGAAACAGTGGAACCCATATAACAACTCTTCAAGGGTCAATTCTATAAGTTCATACAATTTGGAAATCCATACTCTCATTCTGAGCAACAACAACCTTTCTGGTGAATTTCCTTTATTCTTGAAACAACGCTACCAACTTAAGTTCCTCGATCTGACTCAAAACAAATTCAGTGGAAATTTACCTGCATGGATAAGTGAGGACATGCCTAGTTTGGTAATATTACGGTTAAGATCTAATAACTTTTCTGGTCATATTCCGGTTGAAACAACAAGCCTTTTTTCTTTGCGTATTCTTGATCTAGCAAACAACGCTTTTTCTAGGGTTATACCACAATCCCTTGTCAACCTGAGAGCTTTTACTACTGCTGTTGTGGATTTGGATCCAACAGATAATCCTTTCCAAGAAGGATATGAATCTGAGTATATGTTGTCTAGTATGGGTTTGTATAACAACAGCTTATCATTGGTCACCAAAGGGCAAGTGCTTGATTACAGGGAAAATGTTATATTTCTAATGAGCATTGATCTATCTTCTAACAGATTATGTGGGCAAATCCCAGAAGGCATTGGTTCACTACATGGACTGAAAAATCTAAATTTATCATCGAACTTATTGAGTGGAAATATCCCAAATAAGATCTGCAATCTGCAACAATTGGAATCTCTTGACTTGTCCAACAACCAACTTTCTAGTGAAATTCCTCAGTACTTATCAAATTTGACTTCACTGAGCTATCTGAATTTGTCCTACAACAACCTATCAGGCAGAATACCTTCGGGAAATCAACTAGACACTCTCAAGGCAGATGATCCTGCTTCAATGTACATCGGCAATCCTAGTCTTTGTGGGCATCCACTTCCAAAACTATGTCCTGGAGATGAACCAACACAACAAGATCGCAGTAGCTGCCATGAAGATGATAAGACTCAAATGGATTTTCGTCTGGGTCTAACAGTGGGGTTCATTCTAGGCCTTTGGATAATATTTTGTAGCCTTTTGTTTAAGAAGGCTTGGAGGTACACCTACTTTAGCTTATTTGACAAAGTGTGCGACAAGGTGTGGAAGCAATAGCACTATACAATGGTATATGAGAAAGTAATAAGTATATTTTATTGTGGGTCTTTGATTCAATGTAATGGATTGTACAAAAAAAATATGAAAAATGTGTGATATTGTTGTACTGTTATGTAAGATGCTACTGGTCATATATTACTGTCATAGTGAAGCACTTCAAAGTCTGTGTCGAGCCACTTGTGATATGCAATAAGATGGTTGTACGGGGAAACATAGCCTTTCACAAAAGCACATAATCATACCATATTTATTTTACTTTGAGCTTACATTTCACTGGCAATCTGGAGAACTAGGTACGTACATTGTGGCCCCTTCTATGCAAGTGTGAAGTGTCATTGTCTGAATGTCCTGAGCAACCTTTTTCTTTTGATTTTTTATCTGACTATGAAAACTTACATGCAAGTTGCAGCAGATGAGGACAAAAGCTTTGTGTGAAAAAGAATGCTTTTGCTAGTGGATCATCTCATCTCCATGAGAAGCAAGTGTCTGAGCTTGTCTTCAGTGTTGAAATAAGATGACGATGATGCCCTGCAATTTCTGATCTGCAACTGGAATCAGATAATTTGTGTTTACTCGTTGGGGCAGAAAAGAGACACTAGCTCCAGTGGCCACACCATGTCCTTGGACAGCTTGGCCATTCCAAGCAATGACGGTGTTTTTTTTTTTTTTTTTTTTTTTTTTTTTTTTTTTTTTTTTTTTTTGACAACAAAAATAACGACGGCGTTGAACTGCGTCTGTGAAGCCTGGCACAAGTAGCTTTTCAGAGATGCATACGTGGCTCTGGTCTCTGGACACATCCAAAGTGATTGCGCTACTCTTGGATGCATATTTGACTGGATCTCTTGGATGCATATTGAGGCTTGACACCGTCACAGCTGCAACCGTCACATATATTATATTCCAAGTTTCTCATCAGTAAACATATATTGCCACCTGCTTACAGGGCGCTACATATATTGCCTGGCCTCGCACCCGATCCGGGTGCAAGCGGATCTGGAGCACCTGGGTGCCGCTACGCGTCAGAATCTTCCTCTGGCTGGCCATCCGGAGGAGGCACTGGACCGCGGACAGGAGGCACCGCCACGGGGTCGATGCGCGCGATGAGTGCTACCTATGCGAACAAGACCCGGAGACCATCGACCACATCATTACCACCTGCTCCTTCTCCAGACACATCTGGTGGACCATTCTGGCGGTGCTAGGGGTTGACACCTCACAGGTGGGCGGGGGCTCCATCATCGCCTGGTGGGACCAATGGCGGCAGATGTGGCATGGTACGAAGAGGAAGGACGCGGACACCCTCTTCGCGCTGGTGGCATGGGAACCATGGAAAGAGAGGAACGCAAGATTCTTCCGGAACGAAGCGGCCACTAGCGGGCAACTCCTCGCCAAGATCAAGCAGATCGCCGACCTTTGGATAGAGGCGGGGGCGCGCCATCTAGGAGATTTAGACCACGAGTAATCGTCATGTGTAATCCGAGAAGGGAGGCAATGCTTATTGTAAATCTCATCCTCCCAAAACACGCCCGTGCGTGGTGTAATAACTCTTCTACTTAAATACAAAGATGCGCAAATCTTTTGCGTATTCGAGAAAAAAAACATATATTGCCAGAACTGCATTATAGTGATCCATCACATATATTGCAAGTTTCTCATCCGTCACATATATTGCCAGAACTGCATTATATGTTGTTCTGATTGTGTTGTTCTGGCAGACTGCAACCACAACCAGATCAACATAATGGCTGCAATGCCTCGATCCTCCTTCCATGGAGCTGCAGTGTCCCTGTGCCTCCTGCTCTTTTCACTCCTTTCACCAACAACAACCGTCGCTACATCTCAATCTGTCCCCGGTGCAGAGCTAATGTCCAACGGCAGCCGCATTGTGGCCGAGAGGGACGCGCTGCTCGCCTTCAAAGCCGGCATCACCAGCGACCCCAGCGGACGACTAAGATCCTGGCGCAGCCAAGACTGCTGCCGGTGGTACGGCATCGGCTGCAGCACCGGGACAGGCCACGTCGTGAAGCTCGACCTCCACAACGACTTCTTCATACATGATCTTCTCGGCTACATACGCGTATTCCACGGATGTTTCATGGTTATCAAGTCTTCAATCATTGGAGCATCTTGACATGAGTGGAGTGCAGAGTATCGGCTGACTGGGTTCATACAATCAACACCCTTCAGAATTTGAGAGTATTGTATCTTAGCAATTGTGGACTTAATAGTTCTGCTCCATCACTTCTGCCCAATAACCTTACAGTTCTTGAGAAACTTCACCTCTCACATAACCCTTTTAACAGTCCTGCTGCACCCAATTGGTACTGGGATGTAACAAGGCTTCAGCATCTAGAGATATACAATTGTGAATTGTCAGGCCCCTTTCCTGATGAGCTAGGAAACTTGACTATGTTAGAGACTCTTCACATGGGATCCAATAACATCAAGGGGATGATACCATCAACACTGAAAAGCCTATGTAGTTTACAGGTGATTGACCTCGGGTACAACAGTATCGGTGGGGATATAACAGATATAATAGACAGGCTTCCAAATTGTTCCTCAGATAAATTACAGGAGCTGTATTTGATGGAGACCAACATCACTGGCATGACGTTGAAATCATTGCTCAATCTCACTAACTTAGCATGCTTGACATCTCCAACAACTACTTGAGCGGTTCTGTGCCTGCGGAGATTGGAACATTAAAACAACTGACTGAGTTATACATTGCTAGTAACAGCTTAAGTGGTGTGATGTCAGAAGATCACTTCTCTGGTTTGACAAATTTGAAGTACATTGACTTGTCTGATACTCAACTTCAAGTCATGGTGGACTGGGATTGGAAACCTCCATTCAACTTGGACACGGCATATTTTTCGCCATGTTATTTGGGACCCAAGGTTCCTAATTGGCTTCGATGGCAAAAGAGCATTTTACATCTTGGCATTTCAGATACAGGTCTCGTTGGTATGATCCCGAATTGGTTTTGGAATACATTTTCTAATGCCACACTCTTGGACCTTTCTTATAACAGTATTACTGGTGTGTTACCACATAATTTAGAGTTCACGGCTATGACTGAGCTTTATCTCCAGTCAAATGACTTAACTGGTTCGTTACCACAGTTGCCAAGGAGCATTGTGTTATCGGACATCTCCAAAAAATTCTTTAAATGGACATCTACCATCAGATTTTGGAGCTCCATATTTACAGATTGTAATTCTGTTCTCCAATAGTATAACAGGGATTATTCCAAACTCAATTTGCCATTGTCCTCAACTACGAGTCTTAGATCTTTCAAACAACTTGCTTACAGGGGGACTACCTAATTGCAGTGCAAAAGAGTCGAGACAATGGAACCCAGCTAGCAACAGCTCTTCAAGAGTCCATACCACAAATTCTTATGGTTTAGAAATCCATACTCTCCTTCTAAATGATAATAACCATTCAGGTCAATTTCCTTTATGCCTGAAACAATGCCAAAATCTTATGTTCCTAGACCTAATTCTAAACAGATTTAGCGGCAAGTTGCCTATGTGGATAAGTGAGGCTATGCCTAGATTGTAATGTTACGGTTAAGAAGTAACAACTTTTATGGTCATATTCCGATTGAAACAACAAAGCTTTATTCTCTTCGTATTCTTGATCTAGCGAATAACAATTTTTCTGGGGGCATACCACAATCTCTTGTGAACTTGAAGGCTCTGACTACCACTGTTGTGGCCTTGACAGAAAATCCTTTCCAAGAAGTTTATCAATCTGGGTATATGTTCTCTGAAGTTGGTCTGTCTAACGATACCTTGTCACTAGTAATTAAAGGGCAAGTGCTTGAGTAAAGTAAGAATACCATCTTTTTTATGAGCATTGATCTATCTTGCAACAGATTGGTCGGGCAAATTCCGTAAGAAATATATTCACTTGTTGGATTGATAAATTCGAATTTGTCATCAAATTTATTGAGTGGAAAAAAAAAAGCGACCCGGGGGGATGATGTCCCACCGGTTTTTCATTAAGAAGAAGATCTTCTCACCAGATCATCGAAACCCCCCGAACCCCAGCTCCACCCATATACAGCGGCACCGCATCCTGTGAGATAGGACGGCCATAGACCTGTACTTTTGGCGTGGGGCTGACGAGGGGATTTTATTTACCCTTGCGATCACTAGAGTCTCTTGACTAGTCCAACAACCAACTTGCTAGTCGAATTCCTTTGAGCATATCAAATTTGACTTCGTTGAGCTGTCTAAATTTGTCCTACAATAACCTATCAGGAAGAATACCCTCAGGACATCAGCTAGACACTCTCAAGGCAGATGATCCTACTTCAATGTACATTGGAAATCCTTTGGTTGTGGGTACCCACTTCCAAAGGTTTGTCCTGGCCTGGAGATCAGCCAGTACAAGAAGATCCCTTCAAATGGAATCAAGATTACATGACTCAAATGGATTTTCATCTCGGTTTAATCGTGGGGTTCTTGGTAGGTGTTTGGATAATATTTGTTGGCTTTTTGTTTAAGAAGACCCGGAGATTCACCTATTTCAGCCTATTTGACAAATTCTATGACAAGGTGTAGATTTTTTTATAGTCACTTGGCAACAATGGTTCAAAAAGACAGATACAAACTGAGCAAGCACTATTATATATAGGTATATATGGGAAAATAATGCACCACATACTGAATTGATTGATACCTTTAATTGTGGAGCTTTGATTGTAAGTAATGGGTTGTATTAAAAGTTCTGGATGTATAATAGTATAAAATGTGATATTGTTGTGATGTAATGTGTAAGATGGTATTAATCATAATATAATATACTATGATGTGTGATATTGTCATATGCAATCTAGTATTAAAAGTTCTGGATGTATAATAGTATAAAATGTGATATTGTTGTGATGTAATGTGTAAGATGCTATTAATCATAATATAATATACTATGATGTGTAATATTGTCATATGCAATAAGATTGTTGTACGTGGCAACATAGAAAGTAACAAACTCAATAAAAAAATGCTAATTATTTGTTTTCTAACTCAATCATGTAATACCACATTAGTTTTTGTTTCTTCTTACTTTGCATGTCATTTTTAGTAGGAAAGAACTGGATACAGAGAATGCTCACTTTGAACTTGCAACTAAAGCATTCCTCATAAACCCGAAGCATATCTTCAGATCGGCCTAGAAGCTCAGGCGCAAGCCTCATCGTCAAATGTCCTTTTGCTGCAGAAGTATGGCTGAACCTTGAGGCTTGGGCTGGAGACACCGTCCGCATCCCTCAACCTGATTTAGACTCTGTTCAGACTTGGTGGCTATCATTAATTGAACACCAAAGCAGCAAGCAGCAGAGAACAACAGCGGCTTTCATCTTGTACAGTGCATGGGATGTGTGGAAAGAGAGGAATCAGAGAATTTTTGAAGGATCAGCAAGAACTCCAGCTCAGGTGTTTGCTCCAGCAAGAGAAGAAATGGTGCCGCGTCAACAGGCCTGTGGACACCCTTGGATTGACTAATGAACCACCTCTCTCCTGTTTCCCATGTGTACTGTGTTTTTCTTCCTTCTATGTAACACCACCTTTTCGGGAAGAAAGGACATTCAGGAATAGATGATTAGAGATACCAGGAGTCAGGAAACAACCGATGGATCTTATGCCAGGTCCGAGAGAAAAAACCAAGCTTGGATCTTATGCCAGGTCCGAGAGAAAAAACCAAGCTTGGTTGCAATGATGTTTGTTGACCAACACATTTCAGCAATCATTTCAGGTGGAAAATTCACGTGTATATCAAGGCAGCATGCTAAGTTCAGACGAAATAACAAATTTCATCTAGCAAAGGAAAACACAATACATGGATGTTCTGCATCCAAAAGAAACTAGAGAAGGTTTTTGTTGCACATTTACTCATCATCAGTAAAGCATATGAGGAACCCCAACCTTTGGTCCAGGGGTGGAATGTAGCAAAGGATATGGAAACTGCAGCTGCACCTCTTGGTGAGGCATCCAATGAGTTAAGGTACTGCTGTAAGTTAAACAATGAACCTCTTGAGCAAGCACTGCCAAAACAACTGGCAAAATTGTCTGAAGTAGTCTGCTGGCTGAACTACTACAACATTGCTTCTGAGAACACAAAGCCTCATCTATGTAATGGGGTCATTGTCATTCAATTTGCTGCAGCATCATCTATGTTGTAGTAGTGGTACTATGAGGCCCAGTTGTGCCGGCTACATTTCTCTGATCAAACACATTGAGCAACCTGAGCTGGACTGCAGTGATGTTGATAACCAAATCTGAACATAAACCATCACATAGAGATACAGCAAGAACCTTTCTGCAGATTCATATCAAGGTAATACTCATTATTCAGAGAGGAAAAATCAGGACATGAAGAATTCATCCATCCATCCATCCATCAAAATTCCAAATCCGCTGTGTGGGAGTACAAAACTACAAAACACTCCTGGCCTTGCATTACCTTCCTAATAACTGCTACTCTCGTGAGCAAGTCTTACGGCGTCGTGTTTCCTTTCCATGGATCATCATTAGGTGAATCAAAACTAATCTAAACTAACAGAAGAACTGAAGAAGTGAATCAAAGAAGTAACTGTCGCCTGTCGGGAAGAGCAAAGGTGGATCAACCGATCAATCGTCTGCCGACGACGACGAGGAGTCGCCGAGGTGGGGGAAGCGCGCGGCGGTGGCGGCGGAGAGGTGGAGGTACTTGTGGACGCAGGAGCGGACGCACTCCTCCTCGCGCTTGCCGAGCGCCCGGCGGTAGAAGGAGACGACGCAGTCGGAGAAGCAGCGGTGCGAGAGCCAGTTGTACAGCCGCATCCTGCAAACCACCGTGGAGTCATGTCATCATCGCTCGCGAGCAAGGATGGGGAGCAGCCGCCGCCTCTGCCACCTCCTCGCAGGGAAGAGAAGTAGAGATAGAGCAAGGGCGGAGGAGGAGGGCGTATGCGTCTCGGGTCTGTAGGCCGTCGGCGATGGCGTCCAAGCGCGCCTGGTACTGCTGCTCCTCGTCGTCGCCGGCGGCCGTGGCGGCGGCGGCGGCGGCGGCGGCGGCCATGATTCAGCTGCGTGCGTTTCTTTCTTGGAGAAAGGAGGAGTGGAAGGGTAAAGCAGACAACAGAGCCTAGAAAAGCAGAATGCTGCGGCCCATGGGCTCTCTGGGCCGGCCGGTTCTGGAAAGGGACCGGACAATACTTTTTCCCTTTCTAAAAAAAAAAGACAATACTTCTGCCGATTTTTTTCTATATTTTCTATATATTTGTTTTTTTTATTGCAAAGAGGAAATTACGGGTCGGTTGGCTATCATTTTTTGCAGAACCAAAACTATGACAAGTCAAAATTCTATGCTATCGTTTTCCTACAACCATCGAATATTATTTGGCTGTACATAATCTGTGAACTCTCCTAATGGGTATACAACCTAAAAACATATGACAATAGCGAGCCGGTCCATTATCCAAGTATGCGTAGAGCAAGAACCGGTTGTGGTATGGTAGAAACTGCCTACCAGGGTTTAAGTTCTTGACTTCGCATTGGTGTTTGCATTTTTCTAGATTTATTTTAGGATTTACTAGCGCTGGTAGTCGACATCCCGTTGACAGCGAGGCGTCTGTGGTGACTTCGTGAACTTTAAGATCTGCCGGCTCAGCCCTTCGGCTCATAAGGGGTAGGGTTTGCCTACGTGTATTTATAGGGGTGAGCATGCGTGCATGTTATGAGCGTCTACGTTGTACTATGTAATCTAAAAAAAAAACATTCTAGCTCCAGCGTGCTCGCCTATGCCTCCGCGGAAGCCTCCACCGCCCTCACTTGCACCCGCGATTCTCGTCGCTGGTGTCGGCGCAGCCACAGCTCCTGGAAACCCTGCAGCTTCCTTCGCCACTCCTGGCGTCGCCGCGACGACTCTCGCTGCCCCTTCAGAAGGAGCAACGGCCGCCGGCCTGCAACACTAGGACTCAAGTGGCACTCAGGGACGCGAAGCCAAGGGGGACTAGTATAGGGCCATGCCCCCTAACATTACAACAACTATTTTACTTAGTATATAAATTAATTATTATCTATATTTATATTAGCCGGGGGCTAGTATGTAAATTAATCAATTTCACAAAAGATACAATAGAAAGTTTTGTCATACATACATATTGATGTCTTGTAAAACAAATCACACAAAATATAATTAGAATAAATTATTTTGATTTCTCTAAACTTGTTTGCCTACTAATTATCTCCATTTATATTAAAAAGATACGATAAAAAGTGCTTGTCATATATACATATTGATGTCAATATATATAATTAGAATAAAATATTTTGATTTCTCTAAACTTGGTTGCCTATCTAACTCACATGAGTACGGCCATACGTTTGAGATAATTAAAAAAATAGATTTTAATCTTTAATTCACCTTATATTCTTAACTCATGAAAAACAACTAGCAAACGAACTGTATACAAAAGTGACAGGTGGAACATATTACACAAGCAAAGTGAAAATAAAACACGAAAAAGCCCATGCTTAATTTGTTGTGATATGACCTGATTGCACACATGATTTTTTTTCTCATTTTGTACCATGTTTCTAATGAGCCAGAAATAGACATGAAAATTAAGACTAATAGATAATTAGTGGCTAGAATACCCTTCTATTTTTTATTTTTCTCACTTATTTTCTTTTCAATACTTTTTTTTTACATATTGTCCCCCCTCTATCTCTTTTTTTTTCCACGACACGCATCCCACCCTGTTTGCTAACTCGCCTCATCCTCACAATCATCGCACTTCTACTCGGATCAGCCTCATCCCCGATCGACGTCGCGCTTCTACGTTGGCTAGATGGCGGGCGCATGCCCGCTTCATGATTTTTTTTCTTGCTTAGCTTTGGGTGTTTGTATAGATTTGATATATAAATTGACTTGGATTTGATTTTTGGTAGTTGCACGGGATTGTGATACTCCGTATCTTCGAACTAGACAACCGACTAAAACTTCTTTCTTTTACAAGTTGCAATAGTCATGAACCAAATGAAACACGGATACGGGTGGCAGAAAAAAAAAAAGTTCAGTTTTTCTATATTTTTAATCAATGCATGCATGTTTTGAATACCGTGTTAGTACGGCGTGCCTCAATCGCTATCTACAGGTGAATGGAGGTCATAGTCTACTGGAGTATAGCAGCCACCATACAATTTCCTCGTACTAGCAATAGTACCATAGTACGTCCAAAGCGATTGATAACTACTGTTGGATGACTATTCAGTCTAATTATACTTGCAACCTACAAGTACTCTTGGATGATTATTTCATGCGTACAAAATGTCAAATTGAATAACGCACACAGCACAACCCATACATTGTTGCCAGTGTTTTTCTCTCCAGCACACTCCAAACATAGCCCGAACAACACACAATGGCTGCAACTGCAACGCCGCTGTCCTTCGGAGTTGCAGCAGCCGTGCTCCTCCTACTCTTTTTCCCTCCTAGTGCCAACACCAACAACCATCGCTGCAGAGACGTTCAACGGCAGCTGCATCGCTGCCGAGAGAGACGCGCTGCTCTCCTTCAAAGCCGGCATCACCAGCGACCCCAGCAGACGGCTGAGATCGTGGCGAGGCCAAGACTGCTGCCAGTGGTTCGGCGTTAGGTGCAGCACCAGGACTGGCCATGTCCTGAATCTCAACCTCCACAACGAGTTCTCCACCGACGATAATCCCCATGGTTTTGACCATGCTTTTCGTGGGCTGCGCGGGCAGATAAGTTCATCTCTTATTGCCCTACACCATCTCAGACATTTAGACCTTAGTGGAAATGATCTTGGGGGCAATATGCCCATGCCAAAGTTCTTGGGTTCTCTGAAGAGCTTGACATATCTCGACCTCTCTAACATGAATTTCCATGGTCCTATACCTGCTCAGCTAGGCAACCTCACCAAACTAGTGTACCTCAACATACACATCAATCACTTCTATGAGTATGCGTATTCATCAGATGTCTCATGGTTAGCAAGATTACACTCATTGGAGCATCTTGACATGAGCGGTGTGGACCTTAGCGCAATGGTGGCAGGCTGGGTTCATTCAGTGAAGACCCTACCAAATTTGAGAGTGTTGTATCTTAGCAGTTGTGGACTTAATAGTTCCATCCCATCGGTTCTACACCACAATCTTACAGTTCTTGAGAAACTTGACCTCTCTCGTAACCCTTTTAACATCCAGTTGCACCAAATTGGTACTGGGATATAACTAGCCTCAAGAGTCTAGACATAGCCAACTCGTGATTTGTCGTTTCTTTTCCCGATGAGTTGGGAAACTTGACCATGTTGGAGACCCTTAACATGGGAGTCAATAATATCGAAGGAATGGTACCATCAACGCTGAAAAGCCTATGTAGACTACAGATGATAGACCTCGCTACAACAACATCGGTGGGGATATAATAGATCTAATAGAGAGGATACCAAAATGTTCCTGGTTGCAAGAGCTAGGTTTGGCGGGGGCCAATATCACCGGCACGACACTAAAATGGATACTCAACCTCACTACCTTAAGCATGCTTGACATCTCCAACAACCAATTTAGTGGTTCTCAGGCTCGTGGAGATTGGAACATTAAAAAATTTGACTCAGCTTGTACATTGGCAGAACAACTTGAGTGGTGTGATGTCGACGATCACTTCGTTGGTTTGACAAATTTAAAGGGCATTGACTTATCTCATACTCGTCTTCAAATCAAGGTGAACTTAGATTGGGAACCTCCGTTCAACTTGGACACGGCATATTTTTCAAGGTGTCTTTTGGGTCCCCAAGTTCCTAATTGGCTTCGATGGCAAAAGGCGATTTTACGCCTTGACATTTCGCACATTGTGTCTCATTGGTAGGATCCCGCATTGGTTTTGGACTACATTTTCTAATGCTCTACTTTTGACCTCTCTTATAACCAAATTAGTGGTGTGTTACCACTTAATTTGGAGTTCATGGCAGGATGAGCTCTATCTCCAGTCAAATAATTTTACTCGGTCCAAGACCACGGTTACCAAGAAGCATGGAGTTCTTGGACATCTCCCGAAATTCTTTAAATGGACCACTACCATCAAATTTTGGAGCTCCATATTTACGGATTGCAGTTCTCTTTTCCAACCGTATAATTGGGATCATACTGAGTCAATTTGTCGATGGCTAGAACTGGAGCTCTTAGATATTTCAAACAACCAACTTACAATGGGACTTCCTAATTGTGGTAGAAAAGAGCTCAAACAACCGAACCTATCTAGCAACAACCCTTCAAGTGCCAATTCTGCAAGTTCTTACCATTTGAAAATTTATACCCTGCTTCTAAATAATAACAATCTTTCAGGAGAATTTCCTCTATACTTGAAACAATGCCAAAACCTTATGTTCCTTGACCTAACTCAAAACAGATTCAGTGGAAAGTTGCCTGTGTGGATAAGTGAGAAAATGCCTAAATTGGTAATGTTACGGTTAAGATCTAACAACTTTTCTGGTCATATTCCTATTGAAATAACAAGGTTTGCTTCTCTTCGAATTCTTGATCTTGCAAATAACACCTTTTCTGGGGTTATACCACAATCTCTTGTGAACTTGAAAGCACTGGCTAGCACTACTATGGCTTTGGATCCAACATATGATCCTTTCCAAGAAGGATGCCAACCTGAGTATGTGGACTCTAAAAAGAACATGTCTGATAACTTATCGTCTAATGATAGTTTGCCGTTGGTAATTAAAGGGCAAGTTCTTGAGTACATGAAGAATACCATATTTTTGGTGAGCATTGATATGTCTTGCAACAGATTATCTGGACAAATCCCAGAAGAAATAGGTTCACTTATTGGACTGATAAATCTGAATTTATCATCGAACCTCTTAAGTGGAAACATACCATATAAGATTGGTAATTTACAATCATTGGAGTCCCTTGATTTCTCAAAGAACCAACTTTTTGGTGAAATTCCTTGGGGCTTGTCGGATTTGACTTCGCTAAGTTATTTGAATTTGTCCTACAATAACCTATCGGGAAAAATACCCTCGGACATCAACTAGATACTCTTACTACAGATGATCCCGCTTCAATGTACATCGGCAATCCTGGTCTTTGTGGCTATCCACTTCCAAAGGTGTGTCCTGAAGATCAGCCAGCACAAGAAGGGCCCATCAATTGGCATGGAGATGATGAGAATCAAATGGATCTTATTCTTGGTTTTGTCTTGGGATTCTTGGTAGGCCTTTGTATAATATTTTGTGCCCTTTTGTTTAAAAAGAAATAAAGATAGAACTATTTCAGCCTATTCGACATATTATATTGTATGTAATATTTCACATTTTTATGTAAATCGCTTTGGCTTTTTAAGCTTGTCTCTCGCTATATTTTATATTTATATCAAGTTTAGTTTGGTCTTAGGCCACCAGCCGCTGGATCTGGGCCTGCAAGCGGCAGGTAAGGAACTAAGGATGACTTTGTTGATCAATTTCATGGAGGGATTTTGGAGGGAAACAGGGCGAGGCATGGGTGATGAAGAGTTTTGTTCGGGCATCACTCTCAGCGGGTATTGGGTAATTGTGGTCATATGTCTTTCTTTACGAACTGTGCACTATAGTTTAGCTGATTGTATTTCTCATAGGGGCAAGTCTTACTTTTAAAAGACATATGGCGTTCTTTATAGCGTTGGTTACTTTTTGTAATAATTGTGATCTCGATGCATCCTCGACGAGGATGGCTAAGCCCAATTATACTTTTCAGCATTATCTAAAAAGGCTAATTTATTGACGTCTGGCCTGAATGAATAATGTTGCTTTTTATAACAAATCAATAAATAACAAATTAAAAAAAGTAGTTGTAAAAAAACAAATTTAAAAAAGAGTTAAATGCACCAGCGGCCCTCGAACATGTAAGCGTGTGTCATATAGGTCCACGAACATGGAAATCATATTTTTACACCCCTGAACTTAATAGTTGGTGCACCGTAGGTCCATATCAAGCACATGCACATTTCTCACTGAGGTGGCACGCTGACATGGCATCTATTTTTATATTTAGCCTTATGTTCAATTTTCTCATAAAAATATATTCTTCTTTTATGAGAAAATTGAATGCAAGGGGATAAATGAAAAATAGTGCCATTATGTCAGCGTGCCACCAGCAAAAAAATGTCTGCGGTGCACCAACTATTAAGTTCAGGGTATAGAAATGCGATTTCCAACTTTATGGACCTATATGACACAGGCTTACAAGTTCGAGGGCTGCATGGTGCATTTAACTCTTAAAAAATATGAGAACACTTGCTAAGTTTAGCCTTAAAATCAAGCAAGTGGATAGGTTATTTCACCATAAACCAACTTAGGTAGACTTGCTATTTTTCATATGTTGAGTTAAGCATTTTGAAACAATATGGGTATTTTAAAAAATATAATATTGCTATGGTATAATAAAAGCATTTTTCTTGATACCACGGGTATGACATGGAAGTCACGGTAGTAGCGTGTTCTAGCAAAAGGTAGAAAAATACACGCTTCAAGCAAGTCCCTCTTCGCTGTAGCAATAGTCACACGTACCAAGTGATTGATATCTACTCGACCATAGTAGCACTGCAATTTAGACTTCGATTGGGAACCTCCATTCAAAATTTATACCCAAATATAAGGAATTTTAGAGGATAAAAGTGTAGTTTTGCATTAAGTATTCTTAAAATTTAGCAGGCATTATATCATTATTTGCTATTTATCAACCAATCTTTATTAATCATGCTGGTAATAATAGTACTTGATTAGAAAATGATGCGAGGGCATATGCGTCTTTTGTATTCTACATTACAACATGGAGAGAGTAACTATCATGCTGAGCGACTGTCATATGCAGAGATTTGTTGTATGTGGCAACATGGCAAGTGAGAAACCTTGTCACAAGAGCGCCCATTATGAACTTTTTTTAGGTTTATTTGATTACATCACATTATTACATTTCATCTTTTATTACGACGCACGAGCGCGCGAGCGGATTTGGTTCATCTGCCAGTTCCATTGTTTGGTCAGGTGCATCATTGGTTCTCAACTGATGGGTCCGATCTAAACGATCGACCAGCCTGCGGTGGCTGATGAAATCGAAGGCTGTTCCGATGGCGCCGCCGGCGATGGCAGCCTTCATCACCTGCCGCGTGTCAACGTTGCCGGCGGCGGCAAAGACAGTTGCACCAGCTAAGGCACCTCCAATCGTTGCGTTCTTCTGCACGACGACAATGATCGATCGAATCCAATTCATTCATGAATTAATACCTGAAACATCAGTCAATAGTATAGTATATATCGGTGTAGTACGTATATTTACCCAGTCAGAGTGACCACGCATCAGTTCCGCTCCAAACTCAAAGGCCTCAAAAGCTCCAGCAGCAGCCCCTGCGTTATTATAAATCATGCATGGATATTTGATTTCATTTATGAAACAAACGAACATCTGATAAGCAATTAACTGAGTTTGAAACAATTATATATTACCCCAGTATGCACCCTCCTTGCAAATGTTCTTCAGCTGCCACACGTCGACACATGCGATGAAAAATTGAAAATGAAAATCTAATGAATTTTCACATACAAGTTTTATGTTGGTGTTATGACGACTTCACCAAAGATGACATACCTTTTGACAAACAATTGCCAAAATCTTGCATGTTGGTACATACTCCACCAACCAAATTGGGGCTCTTAATTAGGAAACTAGATTATTTTCGGTCTACATCCTATTTACAGGGTGATAAATATAACAAAAAAGTTTTGTCTTGCAAAATGGAACATCCTATGACAACTTAAAGGTAAAAGGAGTCTAAGGATTCATGGGCTAGGCGTTAAGAACATCGCCCTATTGTGCAAATGGCTCCTCAAGCATCTCATGGAGGATGGCATCTGGCAACGTTTACTATATGTAATAAATACTATATATAGTGTCTAAACCTTTAGTGCAAGAAACTAGGTGACTCACATTTCTGGACTGGTCTTATGAAGGTGAAGTACTCCTATGAGTTACTTTGTGTTGACTCATTCATAGTTAAAGATGAGGTGGGTCATAGGTGAGGTTCTGGAGGACAAATGGCTGGGCAATGTCCCACTAACGGATTAGTGGCCAAAGATTTAATAATACACCAATTTAGCACCATTTCAGATATCCTCGGTTCCTCCACTTTAGTTCTTCATATCATTGGGCAGAAGTTTATTAAGGGTGACTGTTTGAAACACAGGAATTTCACAGGAATAGTCCAAAATTTTCACAGAAATCAATTTATTTTTTTGGCTGGGGGGGGGTTAACTTCCCATGTTTTGAAGTTTGTGGAAACCGAAGGATACTATAAGGATTAAGGTTTTTCAATGGTACCAGCGTAGGAGAGCTAGTTTTGGGAAAAAGAAGAGTGAAGAGCAACCGACAAGAGAATATGGTATGCTGTTTTCTTTCACTGCGATAAGATGACTTATTTTTTTAAATGTTGAGTTGCCCGACCAATTTAGAACTAGAATTATGAGAAACCATGTTTTAATTTAGATGTTGCGCTGAACTAGTACGACAATGAAAATCGGTTTGTAGTAAACATGTTTTTGCTCAGGCCCTCTTTTTCTTGCAGTACCGTCGTTGCTGACTGAAAGCAAGAAAAAGAAGGGCCGCTAGCAAATAGGGTATCGACTACTAGTGCAACATTATATTTTGAGGCTAAGAAAAATGTGCGTATATATAGTTTTCAAATTCAAAAACATGAACTCGATCAAGATGACATGAATAATAATAATATATGTAACCAAAGTTCGTCGAAAAAAATAATACATACCGAACGTTCAAGTTTATGCCTCGAAACACCCCCTGCAACGAAAAAGTAGACTTTGTGAAATTAACCATCAGACAAAGAAGTGACGATCTAATGAAAATAATTTGTTGTCGATGATGAGCAGAGTGCAGAGACACCACGTACCTTTACCGAGGCAATCGACTGCGTCCTCGGCGGCGACCTTGCAAGCGGCGACGGCGCCAACGCCGACGGAACTGCCGAGCGCACGGCGGATGGCCACACCTAAAGGCTTGGGCGGATCTCGAGGCACAACTGAAGGCTTCGTCGACGTGTCTTCATAGAAACTATATGTATACAGCAAAATTACAATAATTACTCAGATCATATAGAAAACATAAATTTATACATGAAAATGCTCTCCCGCCACGTACGTACATCTGTCTCCAGCTCCAGTGCCAAGATTTACCGTCAGGGCTTACACAGTAGCTGGTGTCGTAGTGGCCCGAGCCCGACTCGGGGCTCCACTCCGTCTTCTTCGTCACCTCCGTCAGATTCTCTGCTTCCAACTTGGCCGCAGGCCCAAATCTGGACGTGTTGCTCTTGTTGCTCATCTCTCTGTCTTTTTCTCAATGCCAAGAGATTATAAGGAGAAGCTAGCTATGACGACGACGAATGGAGAGGTGCAATTTGGGGACCGTACGAATTGAACCTTATATACGCTTGAGTAGTTCTCTGTGAATCGAAGTAGCAGTTAAGATAGATGCTGCCTAAAAGCAAGGAACCTTTCTTCTTCTTGTTTCTTTCTTTTGGAGACACGACAGGCAAGGAACCTTTTTTTTTTTTTTCCCAACCAGACAGGCAAAGAATTTGGAATACACGTAGAGAGGCAAAAAAACTTTTTTTTTTTTTTGAGAGGCAACAAACTTGGAGTGGACAACTGACATGTCTATGTTCATTCCATCTTTATATCCTTTCATTCCCTCCAGGCCCTCATACTCCATCCATTCCCTCCTGTGTTTGATTCTTCTCTTTCTCTACACTTAGACAAACATTTTTTTTAAGGTAAAACACTTCGACAAGCATAATTTACTGTGATAGTTCTCATGTGAAATTGAACTCTACTCTAGTTCCCGTGTTGATTGCTTTGATTGTGTAATTGCAAAGGAAGACGGCAGAGAGATCGATCCATAGGGACAATAAGAAATGCCAGAGAGCGAGAGAGGGGTACTATAGGATTCATTGGGCCCACGGTTTCCATGAGGCACGCAGCCTGGACCGTTTAAGAGAAGCTCTTTACCTCCCTCCAAAGCCCGCTTCCTCGCTTGTGGTGATGGTGGGCTGGAGGAACAAAAGAAAAAAAAAGTGGCCCACGATGAAATCAGGACAGACACGCGACCCACAACGCAGTACGTCTCGGCCAATCCTTTTTTTTTTTTTGACAAGGAACAGCAATATATTAACGGCATGTCGCTGCGAGTACCCTTACATTGTTCAGGGTTACAGAGGTCAGTGCATCCATGACAGGGCACTGATGATCTTGATCATTGTACAGACATACAAGTTGCATAGCCTGTTGAGGAGTAGGTACAGAATGGAGAGCTTCTCTGGCTAAAGCATCAGCTGTGGAATTAATAGTCCTACTAATCCTGTAAATGTTGGCTTGATGATTGGAGGCGAAGTTATGAAAGACCCGAGTAAAGGCTTGTATTCTCCAATCGGGAATGTTGGCACGATCATGAGAGTTGAGGAAATTCAACAGCTGACTGCAGTCCGACAGGAATGATATGTTGTCGAAGTGAAGGTTCTCAGCCAGTTTTATTGCAAGAGCAAGAGCAGCTGCCTCCGCCATGATGACCGATTGAGTCATAGTCATTATGGCTTTGATTTGTATTTTTTGCTCTGGCTGCACCTGGGAATTGAGAAAGATTATTCCAATACCTGCACTCCGACTAGTTTGGGGTTGCTGGTCTGGTGCGATAGAGGCATCCACAAAGCAACGGATCCCTGGTAGGAGGTCTGGATCCTGGACCAGGTACCTGTCCATCTGTTGATGAGAAGTGCCTGCAAATGCAAAATTCATAACTTGGAAATGCTCCACCGGGATCAGACGCCGGCCAACAAATAGGGATGGGCGCTGGATGCTCTCTGTATTTTTTTTCTTTAATTCAGGGTGCCCAGTCAAAGTGTTGTTTGTGAAAGTTATGTTTTAATAAAATCCATCCCTTTTATACTAAAAAAACAAGAAAAATGCTGGACGGAGCATTATCGACATAAACAATGTGCCAGTCATCATATACGTGATGTACGTATACTATACTCGGCCGGTGAGGGGAAGACCCCCCATCACGGTATTAAGTGTCTGCCGGTTCCTGTGGCCGTGCGGCATACTTGCGCTCACACAACGATTATATAGGCCGGACCAGACTCAGAAGACAGAAGACCTCAGTCCCCCGACCGAGAAACCCCTCGAACCATGCCCTAGCAGCGAGGGGGATTTTTTACCCAGCCGGCGCAGTGGAGCGACGCGGCACCAATCAATAATTGGAAACAAAAATGTGAAGAAAAGAAAAGAAATCACGATATGACATACCCATAGAGTGTTTGCAAAACAACTTTTCTAATTCTTGTATAAACTCAAATGAAGTAAAGCTTCCACAAATCTTGTGAAAAAAAAAGAAGACAAATGAGGAGATCAAAGATCAAGAGTACTCTGCATAATTGCATATCACTATGGGGAAGAATTTAAAATTTTGCAATCCCATGAATATAGGGGGAGGACGATATCTTTTTTTCCCGAAAGGCGGTAAAAAGATTTTTGCCGGATTTTTATTAGACAGATAAAAGAGAAAAAACAGATTTACAAAATTACAAACGAACTAGTGCTCGCCACTGCGACTCTACTTCAGGGAGGACGATATCTCAAGTTCGAATGTCTTGCTTTTTTTTTTTTTTTTTTTTTTGGAAAATCATCGACACAAACACAAAGCATGTCGGTCGTATATTGGTACAGAAGCATGTGAAAGCAAGGCAACCATCACAAGAAAACACACCATCTCCCAACATCATCAATGGGGCTGAATCTTGAGTACCTCGACATGGAGCAACTGCCATTGGAACTTTGGAAATACCTCAGTACTCAGTAGAATGATTCTACTAGGATAGGATGGTCCTAATCCTAGCAGCAGTAGCAGAGTACCGGGAGCAGAGGAAGTGACAGTATGGGATTTGAACCACAGAGCTACAGGGCCTTGTTTAGATTGCAAAAAATTTCAACTTGATGAATAGTAACTCTTTTGTCTTATTTGACAAATATTGTCCAATCGTGAACCAACTAGGCTCAAAAGATTTATCTCATGATTTTAAACTATATTGTGTAATTAGTTATTTTTTTATCTACATTTAATGCTCCATGCATTAGTCTAAAAATTGATGTGATGGAGAGAGAGTGAAAAAACTTGGAATTTTGAGTGAATCTAAACAAGGTCCAGACAAGAAAAGATTCAAGGGCTCACCAAACCTAAGTAGATGAACTTAAAGTGGTCTGACTTGCCCCATCACCCATGGAACCTCTGCGTTGGCGACCATAGCCAAACGCTCTATGGTGACGTGATCAAGGCAGAGAGCCAATTCAGCTGGAAGGGATATCGGATAACATGCTTCTTGGCTCCAGAATAAGCCGCCACAGCAACAGGTGCAGGCAGCACCAGAAATATATGACAGGGACTTGCAAAGAATACAACTGTCTTTTGAGATGTTCTGGGCACTATGTTCCATTCCAACACATGTATCTTCCAACTAGGATCTGAGGAAAATTAGCGATCCAAGAAAATCTAGATTGAAAATCTGTTCTGTACATAGATTTCTACAAACTTCTAATCACATTCTAGGGTCCAAGGAAAACTTGGGATACAGGAAAAAAAACTAAAAATTGTGATACTGCAAAATAATCTGCAGGCTTGCAAAACATTTGCAACAATCTACACAGATTGTCTACAAGTTAATTGACCAATTCGTCCCCCTCTCGGCTAATTGATCTTTCAATCCCCAGGAAAAAATCGTCAAAGCTCAATTAGAAAGCGAAGGATTATGGTCTTATGGACAAACAACAATAGAGTTGAGGGTCATTTCAAAGCTGACAGAAACACTACCAATCATATGTTTGTCAGGATTAGTTTATGCATCCATATGACAAACTTCAGAAGTGGTACATAGCAATATCATTACATATTTACATGTGATTAGTTCAACACATAAGGACTCGTAGTTATAATAATAGTAACGAAAAGCACAGACTTTTTTATCCTTCTTCACCCTAGAATGGAGCATCCTCAACAAAATCCTCATTTATGACCTCAAAGAACGTTGTCAGCAATGTCAACAATGTTTGCACCACCACCAACCTAGTCAAAATTATATTATGAGAAACAATTAATGGTTGGTTAATCTCTCTTCCAAAACATTCGAGATTGTGCAGAACCATACACATACCTCAACAGATATTCTTTCAACAAATGCTCACAAAACCTATCGATGATAATCATAGCAAAATCAGTCAAATGATCATCATAACAGGTCAGATTGGCTTACAAATAACAGATGTTCCACTCACTCTAGTTAACTACAACTACCGTCGACATCATTGTGGAGTTCAAAAACTTGCGAACTCTGAACCTTTCGGAACCAAAGTTACCATTCTAGAGTTCAAAAACTTGCAAACTCTGAACCTTTCTGAAACCAAAGTTACCATGCTACCTCAATGGGTTACATTGATTGATACTCTAGAATGTATTAACCTTGAGGGATGCAAGGAGCTACGGAGTTGCCTAAGGGCATAGCAAACTTGAAAAGGCTTGCAGTTTTGGACATAGATTGTTGTAGTGAACTGTGCTGCTTACCATCGGGTTGGGACAGCTGACCCGTTTAAGAAAGCTCGGATTGTTTGTTGTTGGATTTGTTGCAGTTGCAGATGATGCGAGCATCTCGAGCTACAAAACCTTGATATGATAGGTGGTCATTTGGAAATTACTAACCTTAAGTATTTGAAGAATCCAAGTGATGCAGAGAAGGCTTGCTTGAAGCAGAAGAGTAACATAAAACGCTTGGAGCTGAACTGGTCTTTAAGTGATACCGAAGAAGAGTTGGTATCAGATATGGAACATGATTGGGGTGTGTTGAACACTCTTGAACCACCATCGCAAATTGAGAGCTTGATTATCTATGGTTACAGAGGCCCCTGCTTGCCAGGATGGATGATGAAGCAAAATGATTCTTCATATTATGGAGGTGGCATAATGCTGAAGCAAACTATTGCATCCCATTTCCTTTGTTTAACTCGGTTAAGACTAGAAAGATTTCCAAACTTGAGGCATATTAGAAGATTTGTTGAGTTCCCTTCACTGAAGACCCTTGTGCTGAAGGAAATGCCTAATTTAGAGGAGCTGTGGACTACATCAAGTGGTTTTGAAACTGAGGAGAAAGAATTGGCAGCACAATATCCTCTCCCCGTCCTGTGCACAACGAAGTGTGAATGTAGTTACACCTAAGCTCAAGTTCTCTTCGCGTTCAATTGGGAGACAAATTTTTTAATTTGCAATGCCACCAAGGTAATTATGTACTTAACCCATCATAACTCGTAGATTATTTCAAGCTCATGGAAGACACAACTGTGCTATATATACTAACAAACAGTCCAACACGATTGAGAATTACGATAACAAGAGCGCAACAGATTATACCTTTGAGTTTGTTAGTACAGGATCCTTTGATGCGAACTGCCTCATCATTGACAATGAGGTCTGGTTCCTGAAGTCATCCTCCGAGGGCATAGACCAAAACTTGCTGCAGAACAACAAGTGAAATCTGTAAGACTCGGGCTCACCATCTACCAAAAGAAGAAACAAACGCGACAGAGCGACCAGGAATCGAAGTACCCGAAAACTTGATGAAGGTGGATCCACAAGGCTGTCTGCAGCCCATCAGGATTTCTCCCGAGAAAATGCAGCATCTGCGCCATCATCAGCACAGTCTTTGCCGTGTGCTTGTACATCAGCATGGCGTTCGCGAGGCACAGCCAGCCTCTGCCGTATCCTGGCGTGAGCACCAAGAACCGGGGCTGTTCGCCATCAAGTTCCAGCCTCCAGGCCACCACCTCCTTGGACAGCCTGATGCCCCCAGCGGTGAACCCTGACAGGTACAACAACTTGTTGCCTTTGGGAATAGCGGCGGCGGCCCCGAACCGAAGCGGCAGGGTGGAGAAGCACACGAGCGCAAAGTTGTCCGTGGCACGGAAGGAGTACTCGTCAGCGATTCCAATAATGTCTGCACCACCAACCTAGTCAAAATTATATTAAGAGAAACAATTAACGTGTGGTTAATTTTTCTTCCAAAACATTCGAGATTATGCAGAACCATACACATACCTGAGTAGATATTCTTCCAACATATGCTTGCAAAACCTATCAGATAATAATCATAGAAAACTCAGTCAAATAATCATCATAATAGGTCAGATTGACTTACAAATAACAGCAACCAAGTACAACAAAAAGTTGTTTCAGTTACTTTTATTTATTATAGACAGGAGAAGGACGAAAGGCCCTGTGGTTCGCATATCATGTGCAGATCAGTCCATTTACACGTCATTAGCATTTAAGATTATAAATATCAAGAAGCAAGCAAGCATCGAATTAATGGCAATACAAACCCAAGTTGACAAACTGCAAGTCTAAGGCTGGAAATGAGAGAGGAACAATAGTAGAGCTCAGAAATGCTAGGTGTGGGTGTACACCCCCAGCCCACCACCTAACTTTAAGCTCTCTTCACCTTGACTTGGGTGTGAAAATTTTCTACTAATTTACAATGCCACCTTAGATTATTATGTAGTTAACCCCTGACAACTGTGCTATGTAGTAGTAAATATATACTAGCAAACACGATTGAATTCCGATCACAAGAGTGGAACAAATTATACCTGTGAATCTGCTAAGAAAGGATCTGTTGCCACGAACTGACTCATTATTGACAGTGAGGTCTGATTCCACAAGTCATCCTCTGAGGGCGGCCTAGGCCGAAAATGGCTGCAGAAGAACAAAACCAATCCGTAAGCCTGCCGGCCTCAGAGAGCTCACCATCTGCCAGAAGAACAAACAAACAAACAAACAAACGCGACAGAGCGCGGCATTGCCGAAGTACCCAAAAACTTGGCCAAGGTGG
This sequence comes from Themeda triandra, assembly GCA_018135685.1. NCBI lineage: Eukaryota > Viridiplantae > Streptophyta > Magnoliopsida > Poales > Poaceae > Themeda > Themeda triandra. The sequence goes on along the minus strand of JAENPR010001732.1, from coordinate 25,292 downwards.
TTCCACAAGGCCGTCTCCGGCCCATCAGGATTCCTCCTGAGGAAATGCAGCATCTGCGCCGTGATCAGCACAGTCCTCCTTGCTGGCCTTGGCGAGGCGCTGCCAGCCGCCTCCGCCTCCGGCGTCTCCTGGCGCGAGCGCCAAGAACTGGGGCCGCTCGCCGTCGAGCTCCAGCCTCCAGGCCACCACCTTCTTGTGCACCCACCCTCCGCTAGTGTGCCCCCACAGGAGCAGCGCCCTGTTGTTGTTGTTGTTGCCTTGGGGAGCGGCGGCGGCGTCCCCGAATCGCAGCGGCAGCGTGGAGAGGCACACGGGCTTTCCCCTGATGGACTTGATGTAGTACTCGTCCACCGCGTGGACCTGGAGCTCTGCGTCTTCCTCGTGCAACACCGCCGCCGCTGCTGCCATGTTCTGTGCGGCCGGCGGCGGCCTCAGGTCAGCAGCGTCCCCCAAGTTTCTTGGCGAATCACTTGCCGCCCGCCACAGAATGCAACGAGAAATCCGCGACGAGCTGGTGAGGGAGAGAAAAAGAGATGAAATTTCGGGGTAAAACCCCAATGCCCGCACAAATTCGTGCGTCTTACCGAAGGAGGGGAATCGTTCCCCTGGTGTGCACTGCGACTGCACGGGCGCGCGTGGGGACGCTGGAGAAAGAAGAGGAGGCACCGGCGTACCGCACAGAGGAGAGGGATGGCGATGGCGTGCTGTGCTCTGCTCGGGGCCCGTCTGCTCGGAGTAGCTACTAGTCTAGTGCGTACGTTACAGAGAGTGGCAGCGCGGCCGACGGCGAGGCACTCCTGACCGATTTGGGAGACGAGACGGCGGCCAAGCGGCGAGCAGTTCGGCAAACACACACGCTAGATAATAAATATTTTTTTTACTCCGAAGGAAAACATGCTATGTACTATTTTTCTCACAAGCCACAATCATAAAATTTTGATCGCATAATCTCTTTAGCCCTAAATTGTTGATAGAGATCATCAATTGTAAAGCCAATTCCCTTTTTTTCACTCTATTTGCTCTTATTCTCTTGATTTTGGCATGTATATACCCAGCAAGCAAATAATCAGGCCACCATCACGTCATATTCACTGCATGATGGCTAAGCAAATTTGCTGTGAGGTTCCTCTGCCATAGTGTGGTCTATTCAAGATCGTTGCTGTACTCCATCCATTTCTACATCGCTGGCCATCTCATGTTGCTGCTAATCTGCTACAGTGAGAATATGTGAGAGGTCTCCGTATAACTTCACACACCCATCCTGCATTTTCACTCCATCCAGCGTGGTGCATGTACAATTGATCGATCTGTAGTATATTCTAGGCCATGCATGCACATGACATGAACAAACTAGAGATTTGTTGCTTTGATGATTTAAACTGGAGCACAAAGTTTGAATAAGATTGAATAAGAATATACGTACTACAGGATCTCAGCCCCAAACAATGTGTGTTAAAATAACAGCTTTGAAGAATATACTACGTGATCTACAGCTTTGTAGTTGAAAAGTTTTGAAGTTAAAATTGTTTACAATCCCAAAATATTGTTGCAAGTTTACACATTTTGAAATTTAAAATTTAATATTAAACTTTGGGACCTTAAATAGTTTTAGTTCAAAAACTTTTTTATAGATGCTTCATTCGAGTTTGTCTTCATTCGAGTTTAAATAAAAAAGTTATGAATTATTTTTTATAGAGAGTTTTTAGATCTTCTTGTTGTGACCCATGAGAATCAATACTAAGTTTAAGGACCGAGATGACATAACTGAACAGTTTGAGGATCTAAATGGTCGATTTATGAGTTTAGAGACTAGGATGACACAAATGAACAAGTTTAAGGATCGAAACTGTGATTTACGAAGTTTAGGGACCGGATGACACAACCAAACAAGTTTATGGACCAACGATGGACTTTACTCTTATATGACAGAAGGGAGTACACATTTCTATCTCTAGCCAGTATCGGTACACACGCTCCCTCCTCGGAGCGGTGGTCCTAGTTTTTTTTCCAATTTGGTCCTTTTTTTGCTAAAAATTTACCTTCAGCTTCATAATCGTCAGAACCCATCCATAGATTCTTTTCTCATCACTGAGGTAACACATCGCGTCGTCATAGGTCGGAACGTTGAGATCAAAGACTAAATAGTGAGTTTGGTGATACGGTAACGTGGCATAGCTCGATGCCATAAAGGAGGGCGTCGACCTCGGCGCCCATGGGTTGTGGCGCGGACCTCAGCTGTCACTGCTGATATGCGCCTACTCTGTTTGCTTTGCTTCACATGCATGCGAAGAGCACGCAAAGAGAGCGAGTTATTTTTTAACAACAGCGCGCGTTGGAGAGTCTGGGCGCGCATTGGAGGGTCTAGGCACGAGATAATAAAACATGGTACTGTACTAGAATTGCATTTTTTTGAACGAAGTTAGTGTACACGATCATGGCCGCATCCAAGCAGTACTACTGCTGCGCACGGAGCTTTGAGGTCACCGATCCCCTCCCGTGCTTCTTCTTTTTCAACAAAATTGCTCACCTCACGGCATGCATGCTTTAACCGCTTCTCTAAATCACCCAATACATACACTAGATCGGCATCCACATCTTATCTTTCACTGCATTAATTCTCCACCAACCCCTCTCTAACATCCATTACGCTTCTTTTTTTCCTACTGTATTCTATACATGCCACGCGCGCACACAACAGAGAGCAAAAACCCTCGTTCGCCACGCCGCGCCGCGCCGTCTGCCCCACCCACCGCCGGCGATGCCACGCGTGGTCATCCAAGTTTTCGATGGTGACGAGGAAGACGGCGCCGGCGGCGGCCGCCAAGCAGGGCTGCGCCTTGGGGGCGGGGACGTCCTTGCCACGAGCACAAAACCCCCGCGCGCCATCCTTGCCATGGGAACCAAGCCCCCGCTTAACTGTTATAGTCATCCAAAAATCACGAATTTATTCTTCTTTTTAAATACCTTGTTTATGCATGTTCCACCTAAACAAACATATTGCATCAATGCACATCCCATATCATTTTTAGATTTAGGTGCGATGGTGGATTGACGGATCATCAACTAGATTTAAAACAAAAAGAATCGAAGGCATGATGGTCACCGCGTCCTGAAGAGATACTATGTGCTTCTTGATTCCAGAATCAGCAACCACAGCAACAGCTGCAGGCAGCACTAGTAGGCATGTGACAATTGATTACTAGAATGCAACCATCTTTTGAGAAATTCTAGGCATTATGTTCCATTCCACCACATGGATCTTCCAACATTTCAGGGAATATCATAACAAAACAAACGCGACAGAGACAGAAATCGAAAGCGCCCAAAAACTTGGCCAAGGTGTTTAGGGCACTCAGGCGCATGGTGGGCTGGGCGCATCATTCATCCAAGAGTAGCTTATGCATACATATGATAAACATTATTAGTGGTATACATAGCAATATTCATTACATACGAAGCTCATTACAGGACACCTAGGTATAAAGAAAAGCACATAGACTTATCTATTCTTCTTCATTCTACACCATACAACGGAGCATTGAGGTCGTAGGCATCTCCACGTTAACTTCGTCCTCAACACTACAAAGCAAAGTGTCTGGTAGACAAAATGGAGGGTGAGTACATTCAAAGTAATAACTCTTCAAATATTGGAAACGAATGATGAGGCTAAGACATTAAGCACCAATTTTCTAAGTGTGATAATCATCTCCTACACTTTAGTTGCAACCAAGTTCCCATCTCAATCAACCCACTCTTGGATCCCATCCGAGTAACCACCAAGATCACTCAAACCATACCACGCAAATTATTTCAAGCCGTTTTTGACAGCTAGCATGGCTGATATATCAATTTTAGACTCCTGACAATGAGCATGGTTTTTACCCATCAATCTTTACTACAAATCATGTTTTCCCCAACATGCTAAGCACTCAATATTGCCAAGGCATTCAGCAGGTCAATCTAAGGACTTTACAAAGATGGTGTTCCCAACCCACGTATATACCTCACTGAGGTTTCACCATCAACATGGGATTACCCAGTCATTTTCCCCTATGTACCAATAACTACTGAAAGTGTACTAAAACTAGGTAGCTAATCAATTCTAGCTACAAGCTTCACACACTAGTCACCAAGTCATCTCATGGTTGCACCAGGGGTTGCCTCATATTTAAAGCCCCTAGAAAACTGAGTTCGACTCCAACTCTATACTAAGCCCCTAATAACAACTCAAATCCAACTGTAACAAAACGGTACACATTGACAAATAGCATGCATCTAAGTTCTAACTACACTAAACAACATATGCTACAAAGATGGTTTAAGGACAGCAACATCAAAGTCGTGCTCCTTAAAATTTAGGTACTGCAAGCAACAATAAACAAATAAGAAGGCAGTACAACAAAATTTGGCAAAACATGCCTAAGAGGTTACCGATGCATAGAGCCTGTTTCAATGATTCTGGGACCACAAGTTCTCTCTTTCTTCTTACACATTGGTTCTTCAATCTTTGGAAACTTAATATGATCTCTAACAGGTGCTTTTGTGTCAGGATCAATCTCATGGTCCCTGTGACAGCTTATGAGAAGTCTGGTATCTGAGCAACATATGCAATGAATTTTAAAAGCGACAAGGTTACGTACATGCAGTATATCAAAAAACTTTTTGATAATTCCCAAGCCCGTGTGATGATGCCCTCTTCTTCAATTTCTTCAAAGGAAATTTGCCTGCGAAAGAATTCCAAATATTTGAATAAAAAGAGATAATACACACTGTAATTAAAAAGATGGAAAGCTTGTTCTGTAACAGCACCTTGGTAAACACTTCCTGTGATACGATTTTGGACAGCGTCTGCAAACAGCAAATTGCAAAGGCTGAAAAGTTCTATCCTCCAAACCTTTGCAATGAAAGCACCGGTGGATGGGGCACGTAAATACAAACCCTTCCGTTATCTTCTTCTCCAATTCTGAGGCTTCATTAATGTTGTTAGGATGAAGTTGCTGGGCAACACATTTTGGGTGGTAAAAGTGCCCACATGTAGCATTGTTACATAAAAATACCTGGAGAACAATGCAAAGAATTAGCAAATAAAAGCAGAACTGGAACTGAAATTGCATAGCAACAAGAATTAGCAATCAATGACTACATGCAACTGGAGGAAAGAAACAAGACATTCCTGCTCCTCCTATTCTCTATATATAAACTACTACAGATCCTTGTAGGTGTAAGATTGAAGGAAAAATTAGGTCATTTGAACATTAGGTGATTTAATACCCAAAGTTGTGAGTGTTTATTCACAAATTCCTTTTTTTTATTTGCAATGCCAGTATACCTTAGCTGTTGCTCCATCTGATGGTTCCAACACTCCGCAGATAAAACACTGGTGTTGCTTATACTCACAGTTCTTGCACAGAAATAATTTCATCGCCTAACCAAGAGCAAGACAATTTCAATTTAGAAAATTATAACAAGAAGTTCAAGTAAATCTTTCATCACTCAGGTACAACACATACCTCAACTTCTGCCGCAGTGTATCCAAGGGTACCACAATATGAGTCTTCACCACTTCCTTTTTTGCATGGAAAGAGCGCATACATGGGCCATCACAGCTATAGTAGAACAATGCAACAAGTAGACCACATAAAGAAAAAGACCAGAATGTGGATGATATATGACTAACAGATTGATGAGCATAAGAATTTAACAACACCTACAGTTAGAACAAGTATATACAGGAAAAATTTATAATATTGACATTGGTTAGGAAATAATACAGGCCGAAAAGAGAGAAACGAAATGGGAGATAATTTTTGAAGGAAACAAAAGAAAGAAAATAATTTAGGAGCAGTAAACCAGATTATGCAAAGTGGTTTAATGCATTCACTAGATAATCAGATTTATAGATAGAAGTTGGATGCCTAGACCTTCAACACCTTACACCTACTGTCATGGACATTTTCATAATAAAGCTCCTATTAAGGAGAAATCTTGACTTTATTTCTAAGAGACAAGAAAAGAAACATATCTCAGCATGTTGCTGTCAGAGAATCTATAAGCTTGCAATTGCTCCTCAGAACATGGTTTGCAATAAAGCACCTTTACATGGGTTCTTATCCCATTTTTATTGTTAACATAATGATGCGCAGCTATCCTGTGTGCTCGACAAAAAAAAAAGCATGTTCACAACAAAAGCTAACCTCAAAAGCGAAGGAATTTGTGTACACTTAACAAAAAATGTAATCCATCAAATCTATTGTTCAGTTCTGGCTCATGTATCACCATAGAAAATGCAATAAACATCGTTTTCTCTAGTTGTGAGAAAGAAATAGCAAATTTACAAGCTTTCTGTACATCAACATATCACACCCATTCCATATGAATAACAGAACTGGAATTTTCATCATAAAACTTTTCCAGGATATGGAGTAACTGCAATACTTCATAGTAATGCATATAACTCCAACCATGTACATTATATTTCCAATAAGATGCATAAACGCTACACTTCTTCCTGCACATCTGGTTTGTTCTAAGATGATAGTGTTAACTACCAGTTTGCCTAATAGCTTTAGATGATATCTCTACAGGTAGCCATGTCATATGGGTCTTCCTAATTTAGAATATAACTTGAGCAGTGTTTTTTAATACAAAAATTGAAGCTGGACGCTTGGCATGATGGTTATAGATTAATCAGCATAGTGAATATATTAGAAGTGCTTATGTTGTGTGCGCTCAACTTAAGACATGAACAAGTAAATGTTGGAGTATATACATGTATTAGGCCCATGAGGCTAGGCCCATGAGGCCCATGTATGCTACACTATATAGCTACCCTTCTAGGGTTAGCCAAATCAATAGAGAACACTAATTCTAGCATGGTATCAGACTAGGGTTACCTTCCTCCCCTCCCTCCCGCTCCCAGCCGCCGCCGCCGGCGGCGCGCCGCCATGGCCGGCCATGGGGCTCCTCCTCCTCCTCCCCACTGCTTCCCTCCCCTTTCCTCTCCCTCCTGGGCGACAATCGCGAGTGGATCGGGCGGAATCGCGGCCGGATCGGGCGGAATCGCGGCGGATCGGGCGGATCCGCGCCACCGCCGCCGGCGGACCTCGGGCGGGCGCTCCAGCCCGCCGCCGGGTCGCTCGGCCGCCGATTCCTCTCGCGGGTGGCCCTTCTCCGGCCGGAGCGGTCACGGGATCCTCCAGCTGCGCGCAGGCGCCGCCGGCGCGGGTCTCTCCAGCCGCCGCCGCGCGAGCAGCCGCCGCCGCGGGCTCCCCCAGCGCCTCCGCCGCCTCCTTCCTCATGGCGGTGGCCGCGGGTGGCACGTTCCCGGCCGGCGAGGACGCGGGCTCCTCCAACTGCGCGCAGGCGCCGCCGGCGCGGGGCTCTCCAGCCGCCGCCGCGCGAACAGCCGCCGCCACGGGCTTCCCCAGCGCCGCCGCCGCCTCCTTCCTCCTGGCGGTGGCCGCGGGTGGCCCTGCCTCGGCCGGAGAGGACGCGGGCGACGCGGGCGGCCCTCCTCTGCATGGCCCAGGCGCGCAGGCGCTTCCAATGCCCGGCGTGAGACAGCCCGGCGCGGGTGGACCTCCCCTGGCGCCTCCTCTGCCCGGTGCGTCGACCCAACCTGCTGCTGCTAGCAGCGCCCTCGCCACCGCAGCCGCCGGTGCTGAAGGTCTCGATGTGGTGGCCGCGCGCCTGCACGCCGCCGCTGCCGCCATGGCTGGCACTCCTCCCTCTTCCGGCACTGCCCACCTACGGCAGGATCACCTCTCCGCAGACAAGGCCGCCTCCGACCTCGCAGCCGCCCTCGTCGCTGCCCGGGCTGCTGCCGAGGCAGGGCAGGCTCGTGTTCGTGCGACCGTCGTCCCTTGGGCGCCAGTCTATCACGACGCGGTCATGTGGCACGATCCGACCGATCCACTCGTCACAGCGGAGCTCCCTCAGGATGCCCAGCCCGGGTCACTTGTCGTGTCGCCACCCTCGTCTTCCTCGACTGCTCTTGTGACCACCCCTCCACCAGCATCCTCTCCTGAGCCAAGCGGGTGTGGCGCTCGCCGTCGTCGTGGGGGGCGTGGTGGTGGTCGGGGGAGCACACCGATGCCTCCAGGTGCTCCGGCTGAGGATACTCCCTGGCCCTCCTTCTACAACCCATGGGCCGGGGATATCTCCATGTGGCCCCACCAGGCTCCGGGTGCCCCAGGCAGTGGCGCTCCGGTGGCCCCTCTCTCTTCGTGGCCCTTCCAGGCTCCCGGCGGTGAGCCTCACCCGCCGGCCATGTTCGCCACTGCTTCTCCAGGGTTTCACCCAGCAGCGTCCTCGTGGTCACACCTTCCGCGCCGCCGGCCGGCCGCTGGGACTCGGCGGCCTTGGCTCACTCCTTCAAGCACTATGGGCCCGATGCCCCCCGGGCGGCCCACAAAGGATCGCCGATTCGGGTGCCACCTTCCACACCACTCCCGACCCCGGTATGCTCTCCTCCGCCCACCCACCTTCCTCCTCTCACCCTTCGTCCATCATGGTCGCAAATGGTTCGTGTCTTCCGTCACGTCCGTGGTACCGCCGGCGCCCATGGCTCCTTTCATATTCCTGATGTTCTTGTGGCTCCCGGTATGGTTCACAACCTCCTCTCTATTCGTCGCTTCACAGCTGACAACTCTTGCTCGGTTGAGTTTGACCCTTGTGGCCTCACCGTGCGGGAGTTGGCCTCTCGGCGTCCTCTTCTCCGTTGTGACAGCACTGGGCCCCTATACACCCTTCGTTTTCCTAGTTCCGCTGCACCTCCTTTGTCCTCCACTTCACCTCCTTCGGCGTCTGCCCTTGCCACCACCACCTCCACTACGTGGCACCGTCGTCTCGGCCATCCCGGCTCCGCTGTGCCTTGCTCTCGCGCTCCTGATGAGCACTTGTGTCATGCGTGCCAGTTGGGTCGTCATGTTCGCCTTCCTTTTTCCAGTTCTTCGTCCCATGCAGCTCGCATTTTTGATCTTGTACACTGCGACCTGTGGACATCGCCTGTACTCAGTATCTCTGGATATAAGTACTATCTTGTGGTAGTTGATGATTTTTCTCATTACTTGTGGACTTTTCCCCTTGCGTGCCAAGTCCGATGCCTTCCCCGCGATCCTCCACTTCTTCGCTTGGGTGTCCACTCGCCCGGCCTCACCATCAAGGCCGTCCCAAAGGTGACAATGGGCGTGAGTTCGATAACTCCACCTCGCGTGCTTTCTTCCTCTCTCACGGTGTCCAGCTGCGCATGTCTTGCCCGTACACCTCCTCTCAGAACGGCAAGGCCGAGCGCATGATTCGCACAATCAACGACACCATGCGCACGCTTCTTCTCCAGGCCTCACTTCCTCGCCGCTCGGGCCGAGTGCCCGCACACCTCCACCTACCTCCTTAACCGCCTTCCTTCCGCCGCCCGTCCAGCCTCCTACACCACACCACGCTCTCTTTAGTACCCCTCCTCGGTACGATCACCTTCGGGTCTTCGGGTGTGCGTGTTACCCGAACACCACCGCCACAGCCCCCACAAGCTCGCTCCCCCGGTCCACCTTGTGTGTCTTCCTTGGGTACTCCCCTGCATCACAAGGGCTACCGGTGCTATGATCTCACCTCTCGTCGGGTTCTCATTTCTCGCCATGTGGTGTTCGATGAGTCCGTTTTCCCTTCTCCACCCCTCCTCGCACCACTTCCACTCCACAGAGCTTGACATTTTCTCTCGTTTCCCACCGACGCGGTGGTCGAGCCACCTTTCCAGCTTGTCTCCCCGCAGTACTCCAAGACCGTACTCCTCGCCGGAGTCGTGCCCCAGCTCACCGGCGGCTAGTGTCTCTCCCGACCCTCCTCCCTACTCGACCATGGAGGGGCCGAGCGGGGGTGGGGGTCTCGAGCCGCCGCCTCAGGCGCTACCTCAGGCGCCACCTGCGGTGTCTCCGGCGCCACGTGCGCCCCCTCAGGAGCCACCTGCTCGCTTCGCCCAGCCGGTGCACGTGTACCACCGACGTGCCCGGGGAGCCGCCACCACCGCCGCCCGCCGCCGGTGACCCCTTCTTCGCCGAGGTCACCCGCACCGCCGGTGGTGTCCTCCTTCTCCGCCGGGACACCGTCGCCGCCGCCTCGGCCGCCGGTGCCCGTGTCGCGACACCGGTCTACCACCCGCCGCTTCTTCACCGGACCTCGTCACACTCACCCTATGGTGACGAGGCAGCGTCCCCGCCCGCAGCCCTCTCCGCCACCGCCCGCGAGACGGGATCTCTCCGGCACCCTCTTCCGTCCGCGAGGCCTTGGCGGACCCTCACCGGCGCTCGTGCGATGGAAGAGGAGTACGCGGCACTCCGCCAACCGAGACTGGATCTCGGTGCCCCGGCCGCGAGGTGCCAACGTCGTCACCGGCAAGTGGATCTCGGACCCACAAGCGCCGGCCGATGGTACACTTGAGCGGTACAAGGCTCGCGGGGTACTCCGGGTTTCACTCGCCGCCCGGGGTTGACTATGATGAGACCTTCATCCGGTGGTGAAGCCTGCTACCGTCCGCACCGTGCTCTCACTGGCTCTCACCCGCTCTTGGCCTCGTGCACCAGCTGGATGTGAAGAATGCTTTTCCGCATGGTCTTCTCACCGAGACAGCCATCGTGCCGGCCACTGGGGTTGTGGACTCCTCCAGCCTTCCGAGATGGTCTCGCCGGCTCAACAAGTCTCTCTATGGCCTCAAGCAGTGCTCCCGCATGGAACCACAAAGTTTGCCGCTTCCTCCCGACACTTGGTTTTGTAGAGACCAAGTCGACACGTCCCCGTACATCTATCACCATGGGGCCGAGACGCATATCTGCTACTCTATGTGGATGACATAGTCCCGACAAATGCCTCCAAGAGTCACTTCTTCGCCGGATCATCACCTCTCTTCAACAGGAGTTTGCGATGAAGGATTTGGGTGTGCTTCACCACTTTCTTGGAGTCACCGTTGAGCCTCATCCAAACCGGGTCTTCTTCTTCACCAAATAGCGTCGCACACTCGACATACTTGAGCGGGCCGGGATGACAGATTGCAAGCCCCGCACCACTCCAGCTTGACACTCGAGCAAGCCGTCCGAGGCGAGGGCCCCCAAAGGATCGATCCTACGGCATACCGCAGCCTTGCCGGTGCTCTTCGCACCTCACCTTCACTCGGCCCGACATCACCTATGCAGTTCAGCAAGCTTGTGCCTTCATATGCATGATCCTCGGGAGCCTCATCTCACCGCTCTCAAGCGTCTCCTCGTACCTCCGAGGCACCGCCGATCATGGCCTCGCTCCCCGCACCGACGGTCTTCCTCTACGTAGCCGGTTGTCTACACCGACGCCGACCGGGCCGGCCGTCCGACACTCGACGGTCCACCTCTGGCTATGCCGTCTTCCTCGGAGGCAACCCGGTGTCCCGGTCCTCCAAGCGCCGCAGTGGCCTCCCGTTCCAGCTTGCCGAGTCCGAGTACCGCACCGTCGCCAATGGTGTGGCCGAGGCTTCCCGGCTCCGGCAGCTCCCGCCGAGCTCCATAGCCCCCTTCGCCGGGCAACGCCGTCTACCGCGACAACGTCGGGCGGTCTACCTCTCCACCAACCCCGTCCAGCACCAGCGCACGAAGCATGTGGAGATTGACCTTCACTTCGTCCGTGATCGGGTGGCCATCGGCGAGGTGCGGGTCCTCCATGTACCGACCACCTCCCAGTTCGCCGACATCTTCACCAAGGGCCTCCCGTCGTCGACCTTCACCGACTTCCGCTCCAGCCTCAACATCACCAGTGGCTAGTTGTGGCTGTGGGGGGCCATGTGTGTGTGCTCTTTCTTTTAGATGTCCAGTTCGATCAAGGGGGAGTGTTGGAGTATATACATGTATTAGGCCCATGAGGCTAGGCCCATGAGGCCCATGTATGCTACACTATATAGCTACCCTTCTAGGGTTAGCCAAATCAATAGAGAACACTAATTCTAGCAGTAAATACTAACTACAGAAAAACATCAAGTTGCCCAGATTCTCAAGAATAGAGAATATTTTCAGGTCACCGAATTAATCACTTGAGGAAATCCACCTACCATAATAGTTCTCCTCCATCGTCACAAATGGCACAACATATTGAATCAAACAAATCTTCATCAGATTCATTATTGCCATCCTCACCAATCTTCTCATTTATGACCTCACCATCAGCAATATCAATACTGTGTGCACCAACCTAGTCAAAATTATATTAAGAGAAACAATTAATCTTTGATTAATTTATCTTCCAAAACGTTCAAGACTATGCAGAACCGTACACACACCACCACCAACCTAGTCAAACTTATATTAAGAGAAAAAAATTTATGTCATTAATTTCTCTTCCAAAACATTTGAGATTATGCAGAACCATACACATACCTGAGTAGATATTCTTTCAACAAATGCTCGCAAAGCCTACGAGATGATAATCATAGCAAAATCAGTCAAATAATCATCATAACAGGTCAGATTGGCTTACAAATAACAGCAATCAAGCACAATAAAAAGATGTTCCAATCACTCTAGTTAATTACAGAGATAGGAAAAGGGCGAAAGGCTGGCCCCATAGTCGGCACATCATGTGCAGATCAGTCCATTTACACGTCGTTATCAGCTAAGATTACAAACATCAAATAAATGGCTGTACAACCCCAAGTTATGTAATGCTGCAAGTCTAAGGCTGGAAGCGGTAGCTAAAAGGTAGCAGAGCTCAGAAATGCCAGAGAACTGCAAACTTGGAACAAGAGTATGTTGTTTGTTGCAAATTAAGGACAATGTTTACATAGCGCAGCTCAAGACACAAAACGAAGTGTGAATGTAGTTAAGCAGGAACTGAGCCTAGCACAGTTGTTGGGACCCCACCACCTAAGTTTAACGCATTGAATTGGGTGTCAAATTTTCTAATTTGCAACGCCACCTGGGTTATCGTGTAGTTAACCCATCATAACTGTACTCCCTCCGTTCCAAATTGTAGTTCACTTTGACTTTTTTGGTTCATCCATTTTGCTATTTACCTAGATAAATAATATGTCTAGATACATAGCAAATGGATGAACCAAAAAAAGTCAAAGTGAACTACAATTTGGAATGGAGGAAGTAGATTATTTCATGCTCATTGAAGATGCAACTGTGCTATATATACTAACAAACAGTCAAACACGATTGAGAACTACAATAAAAACAGCGGAACAGATTATACCTTTGAGTTTGCTAAGACAGGATCCATTGATGCGAACAGCCTCATCAGTGACAGTGAGGTCTGGTTCCTGAAGTCATCCTCCGAGGGCATAGACCAAAACTTGCTGCAGAAGAACAAGTGAAATCTGTAAGACTCGGGCTCACCATCTACCAATAGAAGAAACAAACGTGACAGAGCGACTAGGGAATTGAAGTACCCAAAAACTTGATGAAGGTGGATCCACAAGGCTGTCTGCGGCCCATCAGGATTCCTCCCGAGAAAATGCAGCATCTGCGCCGTCATCAGCACAGTCTTGGCCGTGTGCTTGTACATCAGCATGGCATTCGCGAGGCACAGCCAGCTCCCACCGTATCCTGGCGCGAGCACCAAGAACCGGGGCTGTTCGCCATCAAGCTCCAGGCTCCAGGCCACCACCTCCTTGTACAGCCTGATGCCCCGGCGGTGAACCCTTCAGGTACAGCACCTTGTTTCCATTGGGAACATTGGCGGTGGCAGCCATGAACCGAAGCGGCAGGGTGGAGAAGCAGACGAGCTCATAGTTGTCCGTGGCATGGAAGGAGTACTCGTCAGCGATGCCAATAATGTCTGCACCACCAACCTAGTCAAAATTATATTAGGAGAAACATTAGTGTGTGGTTAATTTGTCTTCCAAAACATTCGAGGCTATGCAGAACCATATACACATACCAGAGTAGATATTCTTTCAACAAATGCTCGCAAAGCCTATCAAATGATAATCGTAGCAAAATCAGTCAAATAATCACCATAACAGATCAGATTGACTTACAAATAACAGCAACCAAGCACAAAGCAAAGAGTTGCTCCAATTACTTTTTCTTTAATTATAGACAGGAGAAGAATGAAAGGCCCTGTGGTTGGCATATCATGTGCAGGTCAGTCCATTTACATGTCATTAGCATCTAAGATTATAGCAGTGAACTAATGGCAATACAAACCCAAGTTAACAAATCTGCATATCTAATGCTAGAAATGAGAGCTAAAAGATAGTAGAGCTCAAAAGTGCCAGAGAATTACAATTCTATGTTGTTTGTTGCAAATTAAGGACAGTGCTGGCATAACCCAGCTCAAGACATAAAACAAAGCTTGAATGTAGTTAAGCAGGAAGGGCCTAGCACAGTTGCTGGAAGGTATGGGTGTACACCCCGGCCCACCACCTAAGACCTAAGTTTAAGCTCTCTTCACCTCGACTTGGGTGTCAAATTTTCTACTAATGTACAATGCCACCTAGGTTATTATGTAGTTAACCCTCACGACTGTGCTATATAGTAGAAAATGTATACTAACAAACACGATTGAACTCCGATCACAAGAGCGGAACAAATTATACCTCTGAGTTTCTTAAGACAGGATCTGTTGCCACGAACTGCCTCATCGGTGATGTGAGGTCTCGGTTCCACAAGTCATCCTCTCGAGGGCCTAGGCAGAAAATTACTGCGAAGAACCGAGTTCAATATGTAAGCCTGCCTCGAGAGCTCACCATCTGCCAAAAGAACAAACAAACACGACAGAGCAAGGCATTGCTGAAGTACCCAAAAACTTGGCGAAGGTGGATCCACAAGGCTGTCTCCGGCCCATCGATTTCTCCCGAGGAAATGCAGCATCTGTGCCGTCATCAGCACGTACCCGCCGTGCGCTCGTAGATCTTACGGCCTTCGCGAGGCGCAGCCAGCCACCGCCGTCTGCTCGCGCGAGCACGAAGAACTGGGGCTGTTCGCAGTCGAGCTCCAGCCTCCATGCCACGACCTTCTTTTGCAGCATGAGGCCCCTGTTGGTGTGCCCCAAGAGGTACAGAGCTTTATTGTCTTTGGGATCATCGACGGCGGCGTCCCTAAACCGGAGCGGCAGGGTGGAGAAGCACACGAGCTCGTAGTTGTCCTTGGAGACTTGGAAGAAGTACTCTTCAACAATGTCATTGTCTGCACCACCAACCTATTCAAAATTATATTAAGAGAAACAATTAATGTGTGGTTGATTTGTCTTCCAAAACATTCGAGATTATGCAGAACCATATACATACCTCAGTAGATATTCTTTCAACAAATGCTCGCAAAGCCTATCAGATAATAATCATAGCAAAATCAATCAAATAATCATCATAACAGGTCAGATTGACTTAGTAACAATCAAGCACACAAAAGGTTGTTCAATTACTATTTCTTTAATTATAGAGATAGGAGAAGGGCGAAGGGCCCTGTGTTGACATATCATGTGCATATCAGTCCATTTACACGTCATTATCATCTACGATTATAAACATCAAGAAGCAAACATCCAACTAATGGCAATACAAACCCAACTTATCAAACACAGACTCGGGTGAGAGTTGTACCTAAAAGATAGTAGAGCTCAGAAATGCCAGATAATTACAACTGCAATCTTCGAGCAATAGTATGTTGTTCGTTGCAAATTACTGACAATGTTGACATTACCCAGATCAAGACATAAAACAGAGTTTGAATGGAATGTAGTTACGTATAGAAACTGAGCCTAGCACAGTTGTTGGGAAGTGTGTGTGTACACCCCCACCACCTAATAAGTTTATTAAGTTCTCTATGCCTCGACTTGGGTGTCAGATTTTCTAATCTACAATGCCGCCTAGCAGGTTATTATGTAGTTCACCCCTCACAAGCTGTGCTAGTTTATATAGTTTATAGTATATAAACTAAAAAACACGGTTGAGAATTCCCATAACAAGAGTGGAGCAGATTATTATACCTCTGAGTTTGCTAAGATAGGATCTGTTGCCGCAAACTGCCTCATCAGTGACAGTGAGGTCTGGTTCCTGAAGTCATGCTCTGAGGGCGGCCAAAACATGCTGCAGAGAAAACAAGTGAAATCTGTAAGACTCAGGGTTGACCAATCACCATCTCCACCAGAAGAAGAAACAAACGCAACAGAGCGACCGGGAATTGCACCCAAAAGCTTGTCGAAGGTGGATCCACAGGGCCGTCTCCGGGCCACCAGGATTCCTCCTGAGGAAATGCAGCGCCTGCGCCATCATCAGCACCGTCCTGGCCGTGCGCTCGTAGACCTTCCTGGGCTTGGCGAGGCGCAGCCAGCCTCCTCCGCCGCCGTCTGCTCGGGTGAGGAGCACGAAGAACTCGGGCTGCTCGCCGTCCAGCTCCAGCCGCCAGGCCGCCACCATCTTCAACACCCCGAGGCTCCGGCCGCCGGCAAACGCGAATCCACGCAGACACAGCAGCCTGTTGCTGTTGCCTTCGGGAACGTCGTCGGCGGCGGCGGCGGCGGCCCCGCGCAGCAGCGGCAGGGTGGAGAAGCAGACGGGGTCCTCCCCGGAGGACACGAAGTAGTACTCGTCCACTGCGTCGATCTGCAACTCGGCGTCTTCCTCGTGCGCCACAGCCACCACCGCCGCCATGTTCTGCGCGGGTGGCGGCGGCCTCAGGTCGGCCGCGTCCCCAGGTTCCTCGGCGAACCACTTGCCGCCGCACGACGCAATGAGAAAGAAATCCGCGACGACGAGCTAGTGAGGGAGAGGAAGAGGGAGGGGGTGAGATTTCGGGTTCGGTGATTTTGGGATGAAACTCCAAATACGAGGAGGCTGAGAGGGATGGCGTGCTCTGCTCTGGTCGTCTCCTATGTCCAGTGCTAGTGCGTTGCAGAGATTTTGGCCACGCGGCCGACGGCGAGGGACGCGCGGGTGGGGACGGCGGCCACGCGGCGAGCTTGACGGCCTCGGTTCAGCAGCCCGCGGCCAGAACATTGAACCGGACGACGCTCACGGGTGCTCTCCTATTGCTTTGCAGAGAGGGAGTGGCAGCGCCTCGTTGGCCACGCGGCCGACGGCGAGGCACTCCGGGGTGGAGATGAAACAAAATGATTGCTTTGCAGAGAGTTCGTGTCAATTTTTCGAAAGGGAGCACCGACGCAGTTGCCAAAAGATAAATATACATGCAAACCACATGTGCCTCTTTATAAAACAACTACGATATTAAATATAGCAAATATATCATACAAACAAGAAAGAAATGGGATTGGTCCGAACCGAAAGAAAACAAAACAAAAAAAAAAAGATTCTACAGCACTAGCTACCAGTGCTATTTGAGCGGGCAACCTTGCTAGTTAAAATTACTAGTCTATATATGAGATAAAATGCATCGGTAATATTTTTACAGGCAGCAGAATGTACAAAAAATTGCATTTGCAACATCCACGTATGTGTTTTGAAGACCTGCTCCTCATTCCTCCAAATCAATATATACACACATTAGGAATGTGACTGACAAGGTGCCAGTCAGGCCCTGCCCCTCGCTTGTAACGCTCCACCAAACCCGGGCAACCACTAATGAGCAATTCCTCGAGAGCAGTTAGGCGTTGTATGGATTGGGGCAAGTATTGAAGGGCAGGGCAACGCTGGATATAAAGCCGACGAAGCGCAGAGAGCTGTCCAATCCATCCCGGCAGCACCGTTAGTGCACGACCTGAAAACAGGCTGAGATGTTCAAGCAAGGTGAGGTGCTGAATCGCCTCCGGGAACTGCTTCAAATCGCCCATACTCAGTACAAGGTGTCGCAGAGAATGCAGTTCTCCAAGCCAGTCAGGCAATGTGCCAATGGCGGGGCAGTCATCGATGGAGAGACTTTCGAGGGAGGTGAGGTTCCGCATGCTCTCTGGTAACTGTGTCAGGTCATTGCACCTGAAAATAAACAACTCTTTCAGCTTAGTGAGGTGCTGCAGCAGTTCCCAGCCAGATGATGATCCTGTGACTTCGGTTAGCCATAGACTCTTGAGGCGAGGGACCAACGCATGCATGCCGGGCAGCTGATGGGAGAACCCTCCTGTGGACAGCAGCTGTCCACTAGTTCTGTGTAAAGACATATGCTCCAACGATGGTGGAAAGTAGGGGCTCACATTTAATTTCGGGCAGCCAAGTATGTATAGCCTGGACAGGACAGGGAAAGGATATTGTGCTGCCGATTCTTCCTCCCCAGTTTCAAAACCACTTGATGTAGTCCACAGCTCCTCTAAATTAGGCATTTCCTCCAGCTCAAGGGTCTTCAGTGAAGGCAACTCAACAAATCCTCTCATATGCCTCAAGTTTGGAAATCCTTTTAGTGTTAACCAAGTTAAACAAAGGAAATGGGATGCAGAAGTTTGCCTCAGCATTATGCCACCTTCACAATGTGAAGAATCATTTTGCTTCATCATCCATCTTGGCAAGCAGGGGCCTCTGTAACCATAGATAAACAAGGTCTCAATTTGCGATGGTGGTTCAAGAGCGTTCAGCACACCCCAATCATGTTCCACATCTGAAACCAACTCTTCTTCGGTATCACTTAAAGACCAGTTCAGATCCAAGCGTTGTATGTTACTCTTCCGCTTCAAGCAAGCCTTCTCTGCATCACTTGGATTCTTCAAATACTTAAGTTTGGTAATTTTCAAGCGACCACCTATCATATCAAGGTTTTCTAGCTCTGAGATGCTCGCATCATCTGCACCACACCCAACAACAAACAATCCCAGCTTTCTTAAACGGGTCAGCTGTCCCAACCCTGATGGTAAGCAGCACATTTCACTACAATACTCTATGTTCAAAACTGCAAGCCTTTTCAAGTTTGCTATGCCCTTAGGCAACTCCCGTAGCTCCTTGCATCCCCAAAGGTCAATACATTCTAGAGTATCAATCGATGTAACCCATTCAGGTAGCATGGTAACTTTAGTTTTAGAAAGGTTCAGAGTACGCAATGTATGACAGGATAATGTTCTTGGCAGGTCTTGCAAACCCGTACAGCCACTAAAGTTGATAGTTTGCAAGTTTTTGAACTCCCCAAAGATGTCTGACGGTAGTTGTTGTAGAGATGAACAATCCTCTATATCAAGTACACGTAGGTTTCGATTTCTACCTAAAGAGCTTGGTATCTCTCGGAGCTTGCTGCAGTCATAGAGTTGCAAGGACTGAAGAGCATAAAGGTCACCAGTGGACTCAGGCAAACTCTCAAGATCAGTAATCCAACGCAACTCTAGAGTTCTTAGCTTCCGAAGCTTTCCAATAGACTCAGGTAATGTCACAAAACCTTTGCAGTTAACAAAATGGAGTGACTGCAAGTTCCAACACCTCGAGATAGCTTCTGGAACTGTTGTACAACTAACATTGTGGATTTCAAGATACCCAAGATACTCAAACTTTAATATGAATAGTGGAAACGGAGTATCTATTGCATAGTCCAAAACAACACTGCGCATATAACAACTATTCTTCACAGTGGTACCAAAAGATGACTTACTGTCAGAGATATATAGAGCACGGACCTTGTCAAATAAGCCCTTGTCAACATTCTCAGTGAATGAAGTCAAAGATAAATATCTATACCTATAAGTAAATTCTTCTGCTGTATGAATTGGTACATAAGTCACCAGTTCATCCTTTAGTATCTGTCGAGTGAGATCATGGATCAAATCATGCATGTTGTATATATCAGTATTCCAGCTCCCATAAGGATCCTGAAGAAACCCGACTTTTACAAGAGAATTTAAGTAGTATCTTCCGATATCTTCAGGTTGCTCTCCACTAATTGCATTGATGAATCCGTGAGCTATCCATTGGGCAATTAAACGATCTTTCTGGATTTTATAGCCCTTAGGGAATATGGAGCAAAACATAAAGCACTGCTTCAGTTCATCTGCCAAGTAAATATAGCTCAACTTCAAGGATGCAAACACTCTGTCATTTATACTCTGAACATTCCATAAATTATTCTCTCTTATGGCCCTCCACATACTTATTTGCATCTTGTCACGAAGGACTGCTCCAAGAGTTTGAATTGCTAGCGGCACCCCACCACATCCCTTGATAATCTCTTTTCCGACTTGTACATGATCGGAGCTCAAATCTTGCTCTGCCAACCCAGAACCCTTCAGGAATAAGTTCCAACTCTCAGACTCCGATAAGAATGCCAACTCAAATTTATATGTTGATTCCACAGCTTCTGCAACCTTTATATCACGAGTGGTTAACATAATCCTTGTTTCAGGTGCACCACATTTTAGCTGCACCATGAACTGTTCCCAGTCATGTCTGTCCTCGTGCCAAGCATCATCAAGGATAAGAAGAAACTTCTTATTGCTCAGCTTCTCGGAGATTTTTTGGACCATGTACTGTGGGTGATGACGATCTGAATTATCTCCAACAATTGTTTGAAATAGCTTGCCGATGAGCTTCTGAACATCAAACTCTTGAGACACATGGACCCAGAATATTTCACCTCCAAAGTGCTCCTTTATCTTGACGTCATGGCAAATGTGTTTGGCCATAGTAGTTTTGCCTGACCCTCCTAATCCGATGATAGAAACTATCATGTTGTTCTCTCCAGGATTACATTCCACAAGCTTAGATATGATTTCATCCTTTTCTTGATCCCTACGGGTATTTTGGACTCTGGTACCTTGCTCAACCAGGACAGCTCTCCAACTGTCCTGTAGCTAGTACCAACATGTTCATCCCTTCCCCTTGGAAATAAAGTATTGACATCACTTCTTTGCTTGACAATGGCAGCAAATCTCACCTTGATTGCCTTGATCTTATGAGCCATCTTGTATCGGAATGCAAATTTCTTTGGTTTTGCACAGAAGCAGCCAACTATAGCACTCTTGTCATCATCATCTCTTTCCATCTTCTGCTTCTCAGCTTCTAGCTGGGCTTCATGTAGTATATCGTCAATGTCATAAGCCACATCTTTCAATTCTACCACCCAGTTCTGTGGCTTAATCTGTATTGCTCTGTCACGTGCTGCCAACAGCCAGCTTGTAATGTCTGTGTGTATATCCTGGAGCTTGGAGAGATCTCTTTTTACACCGGTTATGGCAGCAAACTCAGTGGCTAACAGTGAAACTAGCTTGTCACCTGCAGCCTTCAACACTCCAGATGCTAAAGCAGCCTACATCCCACTCATTATGTCAAAGAAACTCTTGCCTTAAACCCTGCAGATGAAATTGAAAAGCAAGCGGTTACATTGAGTTTCGCAAATCCAAAACTAGTTAGGTGGCTGCAGTAATGTGTTTTAGGAAATTACTTTTTTTGGGAAATGTGGCGGCAGAAATGTTCCAATAATAATTCTCAACTCTGGAATAAATTAACGGCCGACAAAATATCTGAGGCCCCATTTGGATCCTTGGAATTGAAATTCATTGTAATAAACTATACAGTTTAGGCGCATATTTGAGATAGTTATACAGTTTCTACAACTTTACATAAGTTGGAGAGTACAAACATAGCATGGTGATCTATAGAATCCATTTCCTATGTCCCACCCTATGAATTTGAGATAGGCTTATATGTGAATTTGGAAAGTTGTGGAATCTCAAATTCCAAGCCAAATAGCCTAATTTCTTAGATTCCAATTCCTCCAAAATGAAGGGATCCAAACAGCCCCCCATATCTGCTTTTATGGGTCATTTGGATGCAGGAAAATAGCAGTAAAAATAAAATGGAAAATTAATTTGCATACCAGGTGAAGGAGGACACACACAGTCGCAGCAGTAGAGCAACGGGAGTATGACACTTGGGTGCTGCCGATGAGGGAGGGCCTTTTGTTCTTCTTCACCTTGAGGTGAAGGGAATCAGTATGCTTGACGGTCACTGGGATGGACAGGAAAAACGTGAGTTGGTCATCGAAGAGATTCTAGGATTGACAGCAAAAAAGTTAGTTGCTCACTGAAGAGAACTACAAGGGAAGAAAGCGGGAGGAGATGTAAGGAATTAGATTGTGCGTGTTGTGTTGGGCTTAAACCAAAGCAGATTAAGTACCTAAACTCAACTGCGGCGACCGGCGAGGCTACAACCCACCGAGAAAGAGGAAATGGTTTTTTCGGGGTTCCAGCTTCACTTCAGGATGCGGAGGCCTGCAGATCTGAGGCAAGTGATGAAGAAAGTGAGCAGGTGGTTGAGTCGAGCCCAACGAGAAGGAGAAACAGGATTCCGGCCGAGATCATCCTTATTACCTCTGCCGCGTCCGTCGGCGGCGACGAGAGGCCTCCCGGGTTGTGCGCGGCGGTCGATGGTCACTGCTGCTCACTTGTCACGCCCATGGAGACGAACGGAGACAGGAGACAGGAGAGTGAATGTCCACACCACACTTACAGTAGGACGGGATGATTATGCTTTATGAGTTGGACTGGACCCCGGAGACAGGAGAGCATGATTGATTGCCTTTCGGCGCAGAAATTGCGTGGCAAGAGCATCTACTACAGTGGATCCAGAAATTCCATCCTCTTTTCCTAGAAACTGTTGTGAAAGGGATTAAAATTAAGCAAGAAAAATAAGCTCCAATAGATCCCTTTCTAACACTTTTTCCCTATTTTTTTTCTCAAATCTCTGAAAATCTTCTTCTCCCCTAAACCAGAGAAAGGGAATGGATTTTCCTAGGGCCGTTTTTCTACCACCCATCATTGGTCAGTCACCACCAAGCCTCGCCCCGTGCCAGCCGCTCGCATCTCGCCGCGCTGCTTGCCTTTGCCTCTCAAGCATCGCCTGTCGGCCGCAGTCGTCGTCGTCCACGCACACGCATCGTCAGGCTGCACTTCTGCTCGCGCTGGCGCATATTCAGATAAGAGAGGAGACAAGGAAAAGAGAGAGAAATACTGTACTAACCCGCTGACATGTAGATCCCATTATATAAGCTTTCCATTAGTGAGATTAACCCACCAAATAAATCTCGCCTATTTTTCATACCTAGATTCTAATTACGCCAACTCAATTTCATAACTTCAAAGGTACCTCAACTTAAAAGGATTAACGATATATAGCAAAATACTTCAAATCCTTACATATTATACTTTAATAGACAATACAACTAGTTCATTTTTCTAACACAATATTCATATAGATAATATGATATATCTTTACGCTTTATGAGTACCTTTTCAGCTATTCCATATATTTTTCCATTCACATCAAGATTTTTTCTTGCAACCGCGCTTCCGCATATCTTTAATGTGTGTTTAGTTCAAACCTTAACTTGAGTGGCGCGAGCTCGATCTTGTTGCAGCAATACGTGTGTCATGACATTTTAAATCTTGATTTTGGCTTTCAAATTTGAATCTTATTAGTTGCTATAATTCTTTTTTGAAAATTCATTAAAAATTCTAGTGTTTTCTGTAACTTTTATTAAAACATTTTTATATTTTATTAAAATGTATCTTAGTCCCTAGACTCATAGGTTGTTTGTCTGAGACAAGCTGGAATGGAATGGTCTTGACTCTGTTTTTTTTTAATGGAATCAGATACGCTATCAATATAGATATGTTATAATGTTTAGTCAAATGTATAAATTTACCAAAAGTATTCCCTTAATCAAATTCTCAATAGATATGTTGTAATGTCTTAAACTCGCAATGACCAAATTCTTTTTGATTCTATTCCCACTTAATCAGGTTGTGCCATACTGGCACTACTATCCGGAAGCGGCATGGCATGTGCTATGCCATGCTAGGCTCTGGCCAAAATAGTGGGTCATGGACTGGCACATGGGCCTCGCCTTTGTCCAACTATATTGCACTGTGGCTAAAACTTGGACATAGGCTAATGCAGCCGACAATCAAAGTCTGCGAATACATGGTTTTTTTTTCATAACCATTGTGTAGCGGTTTTTATGGATGGCCGATTATCAGCATGCCAACACATCGACGTGCGTGTGTTCAACTAACCGTGGCACGCGATCAGGCCTAAACAATTGTGATTCTTAGCTTGTGGTGTGCAGGTGTGGAGTCCTGATGCTGGGTGGTCTACATGTGCGGTGAAGGGGAGGGCGTGCCGTGCCGACGGACCGGGTGCGGTAAAGGACGTGAGGCTTGGACCGAGGACCCGGAGGCCGGGCGGCCAGCCACGGTGGCTGACACTTGGGACATCGAAAAGTGCAAGTGTACTCGGCGGGGGGGTGGGTGATGCGGACTGGTTTCTTACTGCGGCGGCTTGGTGGTTTTGTCTCAAAACCATCTTGATGACGGTGTCGGCCTTAGGTCCATCGTGCATCATGTGGTCACTCCCGACGTGTAGGTGATACGACAATTGAGACAAGATTGATATAAAAATCATATTTTATTAATCTAGGGAAAACACGTTACAAGGTTCATATATGTTTACACGCTTGGGCCATTGGCCCGACAACAAATATCAAAGTTTCTACTACAAATGGTACTATGATGTCGTGAGCCATTCACAGCAACTGGAGTGCGGACGCAACCCTAGCCTTATGCGTTACTCTATTTCCTCGTCATAATAGTCTTCGAGTAGTTCCTTTGTGTGGTCGTAAAGACTACGTCTTCGTGTAGACTCCGGTTGTCCAATCCTTGCTATTCCTCAAAGAGCTTCTTCCGTCGTGTGGTCCCTTGTAGCTCACCCTAAAAACATAGAATGAGAGGTTGAGTACATAAAGTACTCAACAAGCCCAACTGGGTGGAGAGAGGGAAAGGCTTTATGCGTTGATGGTTAGTGGTAGCTGGTGGAGGTAAAGGAGGTATGTTGAAATAGTTATAAAAGATATCTGGGCCCTGGCAGTGCTATTATCATTCTCACCATTTCCCTGGGATTGATTATAAATTACTAAAACATAAACATGTCTTACCAAGACCATCACATTTTGTGGAATTCAATCATTTGGGACCTCATCCCAGCAGCCGCTTGTCATTCCAAAGATGTGGCTATTCGAATAGATTCAATAAACTCGCAGAGGTGTACAAATTTTCCCACATGATAGGCGTAGTCGACACCATCGTCATTGTTTGGGAAAGCCTAACGAGATCCCTACCCAGTTTGGGTGGCCAAGTTAGATATTCATATAATTTCTACCGGCATGTGAGAGACAAACATTACGAAGGGTGACTCATCACCCTGTACGCAGTGCCTGCCCTGTGGAGCATTTAACATCCCCATAGCTTCAATGCATACTATGGAGGATGATGTCCCTGTACTCAGCTTAAAACCAACTACTTAGGCCATCAGTGCTGTACGTAGCGAATAAGTATTGAGGATTATCGTCCTTGTACTTAGTGAAAGTATCTATATAATCCGTGCACAACATGGCAATTACATAAAACCCAAAACTTAACGT